>JAHPZR010001254.1:0-35363 GCA_019787425.1 Platygyra sinensis
AAAGCCAGTTCGTTGGAAGAAAAACACAGCTCGTTGTTTCGAATCAAGTCGTGACTTATGCATGCTGCGGTTTGGCGGTTATCTTTTGCGGTTTCATCTCGCTTCTGATTCGTCGCGAAGTAATAAACATTCCAGAAATTTTCGCTGGAAGACTGTAAAACTAGCATCGCTCCAACACATAGAAGTATTCATCGAGAATTATTTACAGTATTCCCTTAGCTAGCTTAATTCGCACCTAAGCTGTAATGATTTTGAAGAGCTGTCATACAGTATTGGACATTTTTTTATGCTTTTAGTTTCCTTACTAAAGAGAATATATCTACAGTAACAATGATCAGTCGAAATTCAAAAAGTCTTTAACCTACCTTGCCAATAAGAAACTTCAATTTCTGGTGAGTGGGTTTTACAATCAACTCAGCAATGAAAATCAGCCGCACTGCAAAATGTTATTTTGTTTGGACATAAAAAATGACAGTTTTGCCTTCACTTAAGTGATATTGAGTAGTAGGAAGGCAACTAATTGTTCTCTAAAATATTGATGTCTCTTAATTTTCAGCAGGTGACACATTATTTTCAACATTCGACGCGTTGTTATCTAAAAAAATTGACGCAGTTTAATTTTAAGCAACTCTGCTCTAAATACAGCTACGCACAACCTCAAGACGTAACCCGGCTATTACGCGTTAAGTTCAGTATTTTGCCTTCCGTTCTTCTCTGCAAAATACTCAGATTTGAAGTGAATGAATAATTCTGTTTTAGATTTCGCGCTATCTGCAAAAGCTAACGCGTTTAAAACTCTTGCAACAATTTAAAGATTAAAGGCTAAAGGACATTCATTTTATCTTCGGATTTCATGGCCGTACTCTGAGCTAAGCACTAAGCTAAACGTTCTCATGTTGAATTGATACGTATTCGAGAATGTACTTTAGAGGGGTATCGAATGGTCCCATCCAATTTGAAAGCTCGCAGAATTTGCCCTTTGGTCCCCTTCCTCGCAAAAATTAGACAAGTGCTCGCTTGCTCGTGCTGCAAAATTTTTCAACTGCTCGCATACTCGGACCTCGTCAATGGCAAAATTGGGAAACATTGTGGAAACATGCACGCGCTATGATTCTTTAGGTTTTGCTGAGGTGCTTAAGAATTTTTCGTGAAAGGTCAATGCACCCGCAAAGGTAGAAAGTAATCTAAAGACATGAAAATAAAAGGAATATCACTGTTACTATTAACCCGTTTTGCGCTAGGTGTCAGCCAGATTACTAGGCGCGAAACAAAATTTCCTTTCAACAAAACCGGGAATAACAAAGAGAGCCGGCTAGCGGAAAAAATTGCAAACTGCTGGCTGCTCGGAATGCAAATTTGATCACGTTCGTGCTCGCAAAACTCCTCTTAAGATTTTACTTTCATGTTGAGAAAAATTTGTGCAACTTCAATTTTGGCGAGAGTCTTTGCATATTTGCCTTCTTTGTTTTCTCAGATTCTGGATCTGAAATTATTTCATATTTACTTCCCATCAAACAAGATCTCCTTAACTTTACAGTGGTAATCAGTCTTGCCGGACGCCAAAATGTCAAAATGGTCCATTTTGACATGTTGGCGTCCGGCAAGACTGACTTCTACTGTAAAGTTAAGGAGACCTTGTTTATTCAAGATAGCATTGAATGCCAATGTCAGCAGTGAAAAGCTTTTACTTTATTAAGAAAGCCTTTTCATAGTGTCCCTTTACAGACAATTTCCGTTTGATACGCCAGTCTTAAATTTCTATTGCAGATGTTTTCTGTCTAGGTTCCACACCCCCATTGTTACAGTATAAATAGCTTTCTAAAAATTTGTAACGGTTATACCTTTGAAAATGTATGTTGACTAGCATACGAATTGTCAAGGTCATTATAAATGCAAGTTTTTAATATGTTTATCACCGCTGTTTGTTTTATACTTTTAATCAAGCTACGATGGCTAAAGACCAAGAGTTAATAAGAACTACATGTCGTTTTACATACGTAACTGTGAAATGTAGCTGACTTTTCTTCTCAGTAATACTCAACCCATTAAATTCTCTAATTTTATCTCATTTATTATTTTGGCTAAAGAAAGTGTATTTTACCATCTGATTGAACGATTCGTGACAAATAATATCATTTTTTTCGACGAGGATCTTCGGAACGCTTAAGGGTCTCTTCATATGAGCTCGGTAGCCGGTTTGCCTTGGTTACCGGGACGAATTCTTTGGTGTGTTCATATGGGAAATTTCAGCCCGGTCGACCGGATGAATTCAAGAAACACAACCAAAATGGAATATAAACTTGCATTGTTCGCGACTGTCATAGCTTTGTACATTCATGTAACTTCACTAGTAAAGCTGATTCCCATACTCCAATCAGCGCGCGTAGATTATGAACTTGAGATTTGTATGAGGTGATCATCCCATAGAAATCGAGACGAGCTCCAGCCACTGCACTCTAAGAGCTGTGTGCAATGGCTCAACCAATCAGATTACAGCATTTGCATTAGTATACTGGTAGAATTCTACTATTAAATGTGTGATATTTACCAGTTTTCCGTGACCACGTCGAGAAAAGGTGTTTATTCGGAGTTACTGCAACGTTTAGATCAAGAGAGGTTTCTTTGGAAAGAATTTCAAAGTGCCATGTAGGAAAATGTTCTTCTATGTGTTTCACCTAAGTGCCTGTTCCTATAGAAGTGGGATACCCCGGAGAGGTGAGGTACCTCACCTACCCGTGGTAAAGAAATACATGTCTTCACATGCACCCCCGGGGATGCAGGGTGAGGTCCAAAATGCAAGCGCGGTCGCTAAGCATGCAGATGAACAAAGACGGAACTTCGTTTTGATGTATGTATGTATGTATGCATGCATGCATGCATGCATGCATGCATGCATGTATGTATGTATGTATGTATGTATGTATGTATGTATGTATGTATGTATGTATGTATGTATGTATGTATGTATGTATGATTCCCCTGATTATCCTGACTATCCGATTCCACGCTTAAATTGTCGCCAGCGCTGCCAATTTCATCAGCGTTTTGGCGGTTTTGGAGGTGAAATCGTCGAAATAACTCGTAAACAATGATACAAGGCTGATACTACGTAGAAACCTTTCTACGTAGTATCAGCCTTGCATCATTGTTAGTCTTTCTTTTTTTGGCCGATCAGACCTTTTAGTTAAACAGGATTCAACTTTTACGGCAAGTGACGAATTTTGAAAGCCTCCTTTCGCCCCACGCTCTGAAATCCCGGCTCCGGCTTCTGCGTGGGCACGCTCTTCCGCTACTTCGGCTTTAGCAATTTCAGTCTCAAGTGCTACTTATAACTCTTGCTTCCTTTGCTGCAAGCGTAATTCTTCCTGTTGTAAAGCTCGCTGTTCTCGTATCATGGACGCTTCGGCAGTTAAAGATGCTATTTTTGCCTCCGCTGCTACTCTAGCACTACTGACTGAACTTCGTCTGGAAGATCTGAAGCTTGCTCTGGAACTGGCCTTAGATTTTTGCGGAACCTTTCATGTAGCTCGCGTCCAGGTTCGAAAAATTAGTTGCTCTTGACGGTTGTCTAAATTCATGTATCTAATCCTCGATAATTCTTTTGGAATCGCTGGTAAGAAGCATTGTAACTTCGTGGTATTTAAATGAATCCTCGATCTCATTGTTGGGATTTTTAAGCCTGTTATGTTCATTTGAAATATTTCTTTCCTTCAGTTTGAGTGGCATGCCTGTGAACTAGCTAGGTGTAGCTAAGTTCATGACCACTATAAGCAAACATTTGACACTTTTTTTTGAGATTTTGACATTTCGATCATCTAGTTGATTATGATCTAAGGCTTAATGCGCTGCTTCAAAGCCTGTTATTGGAATGCCCCCCTGGAGGGGGGGGTACTCCCTTATAAGGGCTTAATGGGGACGTGCGGCCAGCCAGGGTATGTTTTTCGGGATTTTGTCTTAAACAGGGTATCGAATTTGTAATTTTTTATCTTAATCAGGGTATCGGTTTATCAATTTTTGTGTAAAATGGGATATCTTTTCTTGGATGATAAACGGCAAAATTTTTACAAGCTCTTGTAAATTATTATTGACTTCCGTTTACTTTGGCATTGATACCAGGCACATTAAACTTCCATTGATTACACAACAAGAAAGCCACACAATTTGTTACCGCAGCTTTTAATCTATGTCTTAAACAGGGTATCAAAAAACGGAATTCTGTCTTAAACAGGGTAGAAAAATCAGCGATATTTGTCTTAAACAGGGTCAGGATATGAGGGGCCGGGCCGCACCTCCCCACCCAGGAATATATCGAGTACCCCCCCCCCCCCGGGAATGCCTCACCGGAACTCTGCCGGTTGCATCTTCCGCTGCCTCACTCGCCGAATTTAGGGACTGTGCAATAATTATCTGGAGGGGGGGGGTTAAAATTAGCAAAGTAGGCCTTAAAATAAAGTTGCACCCCCCCTGAATTAAAGTTAAAATAACTTCTTGTCCACCCCCGTCTAGAGGGGAGATTACTTTCAACCCCCCAACTAAATACAAAGGTTTTTGCGCCAGGTTAGGACCACGCGGAAAAAGTAGGTCTTTGCAAGGGCTATTAGAATTCACAAAGAAAAATATGGGTAGCCACGCATTTTTTCGAGATAATTAGCCTTGAATCTCAACAAAAAGGCTGACATCAGCATTTTTCTGAAAAAAAGAGGGAAAGGATATTTCCTCACAGATTTCCTTAGAATCCACTCTTACATACAAAAAGGCAAAAACAGTTTAAAAGATCCTTAAGTAACATGACAAATGGTAACATTGAAATCATTTTTGGTACGCTTTTAATAAAAAATCGTTGCAAAAGCGCTTTTAGCGTCTCTGACAGCCTCCCTCAGGGTTAGCTAAAACACAGTCGAAATACCTTTTGCTCTTAACCAGAAACTAATCACATGTTGAATAGGCTTGCCACTTCCATTTCTCAACATAAAATGTAGCGGTAACCACGCGTTTTTTAATGTTATTGTTTTTTTTTTTGAAAACTTTTAAGGCGCACGTTACATTTTATCCTGTCACCTACCCTGTAAGGAAGACATTGGCGTTCTTGCGCGTGCACTACGCCATCTGCAGGTATATGTTTACAGTTGGATTTCAGGGTAAATTCGAAACATAACAGCTAGGTTTTCAGCTGGAAGAAGTTAACATTTATTGGTTAGCGATATGATGCTATTCTGGTGTCACTAGTGTAAGTACAGGTTCATTAACATTGATTTGGTCACAGCCGAGGAAAATTTTGCTTTAATTTTAGTCGTGCACTTGGTGGCGTAGTAGAATGCGTCAATGTCAACCCCAGCGCGCGCGCGCTTAAACCATGGCTTGCGTGATGCGCAGAACGTGTGCGCACTAACAAAAGTAGGCACCGTCCTTAAGAGAATTTCAACGTTTCTTCGCTCAAAGATGAAAAGAAAGAGGCTGCTGTTCATCTTCTTTGGTCGAAAGGCGCCGTTGATATTTTGCTGACGGGTTTGAGGAAAGTCTGATATATCAACTCTACGAAACGGGAAGAGAAATGCTAATTTGCGAATGTTAAAACAAACAGAAGAGATGGAAGAGCTTAGAATTCCTTTCATCGTTTTGTCAACAAAGAAGAAACTGCTTCTCCTGAGTTTGTTTTCGGAAGACAATGAAGGACTTCTTGGATGCAAAATTCCAAAACATGTCATAGAATGAAGATTCTGGGCTAAACAATTCTCACGCTCATTGTAGTTGACGAGTGCCTCGCCGTTTAACACCTTCAGAACATATAAAAAATCGGAAAGACTGCTTGATTTCGGCTTTCTCCCTGTTTTCAACATCCTCGACACATCAACACACGACCAGTTGTTTCCAAACTGATACTTGTAAAATTAGTAGTAACATTATATGAGATCATAAACATGTCACTGAAAATCCTTAACAAAATTGAAAGTATCGGTGGCAAAAACTCTAGGTAGATGTGGGGCTTGAGTAAACAACAAAGATACTTAGCAAAGTTCTAATTATAAGTACCTATGGAGGAGGTCTAAAAGGAGGAATACTAGAACGGGAGTCCTTGACTTTTTGTAACTTGGGTAAGCCATAGCTGGTTGAGAACCGGTGGGATGAATATAACGGTAATTAACAGAATCAAAGAAGCCGTTTTTTCTTAACCTTACCTAAATATCGTTGTAAGCGGCCTTAAATCAAATTGCAATTTTTCTAAATTAGTGTTATCACTCAACAAATCACTAATAGCATTATTGTAGGCTAACTTATCAAGTACTACAACACTCTTACCTTTATCTGGTCTCAGGATAATTATGTTTTTTTCTTTTTGAGCTCCTTCAGTACCAGTCACGAAGGGAAGGCAAGTCACAACGGTATTTACATCAAGGCATGTGATAGACCAAAAACAGGGTCCCACCTATTTATCAAAAATTCATCAACTATCTCAATTAATTAATTAGCGTGCAGGGCCTTTGTTCTCAAATAAACTTAGAATGCGTCTGATTTCCAACGACTAAGAGCACAGATTTAAACATGGGAATATCCTTGTTGAGCCTCGTGGCACACGCTTTGCGTGCTTAGCGCTCGCCTTGGTCGCTTTCGCGTGCGTAAATGGAGAAGCTGTAAACAGTCTAAAGAGCAAGTGACGTTTGGGACTGGAGCGTTCTATTTATTAAATGGAAACCCCTAGACTAGCCCACGTTTCATTAACCGTTGTAATGTTTTTAATTAAGTTTTCCATCCAACTCATGTTTAATGGAATGCTCGTCAAATTTACAATTCACTTTATCACATACGGGGCAAAATTACTGAACGCTGATTAGCTGATAAGAAAGAGGGCATTTTTTCTTAATCACGAGGGCACTTTTGGTAATCAAGGAGGCATGATTACTTGATGCTGATTGGCTGAGTGCGCCTGCATTAAGTTGAGTTGCCGCCTCAATAGGATTTGGAAAAGGAATTTCAGAAACGCATCGCTTCTGAGTTTGATCTAAACCCGGCTGTTTCAACTTAACGTGAAAGAAAATCAACATACTACAAAGTGCAGTCTTTTGGTGGAAAACAAAATGATTTTTCCGTCTAAAACTGTATTGACTTGCAGCCTGAAAAACGTTCAGCTAGTGGGGGACGGCTAGCTGGTGTTGCGAGAACCATAGAGTTACAGAACTTCGTAGCCGCCAAACTGAAAGTTAATTTCTTCGTTTTGCTTCGGGTCGCCTTTTTAGTATTACAGGTCACCTTATCGGCGTAAAAAAACAGCCTAAATTGTGTTGGTACGTGAAGTTTTCGCAGTGAAAAAGAAAGTTTTGGATTCAAGAAGTTATTAGAGCTCGTTTGGACATTTTTACGTCTTTCATCGATAGAGGAAGTGACGCCGTTGCAAACTTTGCAAAAAAAGTGAATAAAATTAGATTGCTCAAGTTTTGTTTGTGAAGAAATTGCTTTGAGTTAATTGAACTTGCTGTGTCTCGCTTACTACTTTGGCAGGCTTTTCCCGTGCTACCGCTAGCCTGACAATCGGCAAACCTGTTCACCCGACAGCAAGACCTTGAAAGTTGTCCTTTGTACAAATTTTGCCCTTTATATGATAAACAAGTAATCGCAAGTGCTCTCGAGCAATTAGTATAGGAAATCGATCTGTTCGAGAAACAATTAGTGATTAATTGTACGCGTGAACAGATCGGACTTTTTAGCAATTTCCACGAGTGGCTGCCGCAGCCACGAGTGGAAATTAGAAAAATCCGATCTGTTCACAAGTACAATTAATCCCTAATTGTTTCGAGAAAAAAGATCGATTTCCTTTTAATAATACGGCAACCGTAAAAACAAGCTTCCATCTGACATCTTTTCGTTTTAGAGGGTTGCTAAAATGAAGCCGCGCTGTGATTAAATATTTTAGTTTTGTAACTTTGTTTTCTCGACACTTTTCGCCAAAGTTCTCAGTAAAATAATTTCAGTTCTTTCGCAAGCGGGCCACAAAGACGAGCACGGGAAAAGTATGAACTCAATAAATTGACCTCGCTCCCAACGTGTGGCTTCATAGCTCAGTTGGTAGAGCATCGCACCGGTATCGCGGAGGTCACGGGTTCGAATCCCGTTGAAGCCCTGATTTTTTTCAGGCTTCTTCTTTCCAATTGCTTAAATTGGAAAATTTACTGCGATGATCACTCTTCATATGTATCTACAACCGCAGTACAAATATGAATTATTTCATATATTCTTCACAAAGACGAGCATATCTCAAATTTGAAACGTGAAGTTGAATTTTATTGGCTTGAAAGCTGTCAAAACCCTGAACGCATGAGCGACTTTTTGATCAATGAAAGGAAAGTGCAGATCAAAACGGTAAAAGCGTTATTTTACCGACAAAACTCGCATAAAAACGTATTCTGGAAAGCCACGGTTTATAGCCTTGATTTAAAACTATTCGGGACATAAAGTTAAAGATACATCCTATCCAAGTTGGTCCAGCTTTCTGACGAGAGTTTTACGGGGCATATGGCCTGCCACTCGTTTGTTTCTTTCTTCAACCGATGTTCCTTCGACAATGGATTGCATAATCTTGCCAATCTTTCCTAGACCCATCCTTTGTACTTTGTACCAAATGTTGGATTTTGGCTTGTAGTTGATTGCAAGGTACAGTGGACCGCTCTCTTTAAATTCACTTGGTCGGCGGCTGATAAATTCTTCAAAAATGCTAACTAGACACCTCTCACCGCCAGTAGCCACCATTCTTGGAATTACCATCCTTTGTGGGGTTGGAATCGGCAAACGTAACATACGTGCGGCCATTTTCATCTTTTGCAAACTTGAAGTGTTCAACGCGCAAGTCGTAGTTTTCTTGCCTTCCTCTTGAACCAAAATGTTGGGTCACCAAGTACCAAGTTGTGTTCAGAAGGACTTCTGGAGTATGTCGTCCAAGTCGACCCTCTTTCCACAGCATTTCTTCTTCTTCCCAGGTAAGTGCATCTCTTGCGTTTGTTCTTGTTCCCTTACCTTCGTGCCGAAGGGTAATGGCTTTCTCCTTTAAAATTTTGTTAGACTTTGCGAATTCCCTTCCCGAATAATTGAAACCTTATAACCTTTGTTCTTTAAGAAGCGGTCTAGGGACGCTTGCATAACTCCCAGGGACTCTGGCTCGTAGTCGCTGCCGTCCTTTTTCTTTAGCTCGGTGTAGAAATCTCCGAGAACTTCGTCAAGATCTTCGGGCGAGAGATTTTCAGTGCTTTTCGGTTTCTTCTTCTCGTTAGCCCACTCCAAGTACGTGCGGAACCAAGTTTCGGTTGACTTTTTGGTGTTTTTGTGTTCATAAGAAGCTTTTTGTTTGTCTGAGACGGAAAACCTGGAAGTTTTATCCGACTCCATTGCTCAAATGTGACCGATACAGTTAAAATTTAATTGTTCAGCTATCGATACAATTTGGGATAAATTGGTCCGCTTCCAACCAATCAGAAGCGAGTATTTACGGCAGCAGTATTATTAAGGATAAATTTCACTTGTATTTTCAATGTTTTCCAAATTGCCCTCGTCGTCGGGCAATTTTGTGAAAACTTTGAAAATACTCGTGAAATATACGGGCAGTTCGCTGTAATCAGAAAGTTCCACGAGCCTATCATTTTAAAGTACTCTCCACTAAATCCACCAATCGCAACATTGATTATAATCACTATAGCAACCCATTCAAGAGACGGATTTTGTAAAATTGTGTTGGTTTAGTCTCCGGTGAATGTTTCGGAAATAAACTTAACAGCCATTTTGCAAATAAACAGTTCAAATAAACCTTGTTCAGTTGTTGTTGTTCAGCTCCATGTTTTTAATTATGATATTTAAAAATGGCTATTACAAGCTCTTCTTCAAATGAAGCGTTTATGCTTTATTTGTGGGAAATTGTAATTGTTATGATTAATCGGTAGCAGCACATCGTGTCGTCCAATTCAGTCGGTATTCATACTCGTGATTAATAAATCGGACTCCCGCTTCGTGGTCGTCCGATTTTGTTAATCACTCGTATGATTACAGACCGAATTGTACTCCTGTTAGAGCAACTTTTGGGGAAATAGCAGGTCACTCCAACACTCTCCTGTTTGGTTACTTCACTTTTTAATTTCCAATGATCTCTCTAGTTCAGTTGTCATACCGTTCTCATACTTCAACTCTTGACTGTATACAACAACTATTACAATTTACTACTTCAACTACTTCTTTACTTTAACTATTAGGAGCTAACTCGTCACGTTCCCTTTAAACAAGGACCCGCGCTATATAAGGAACCTTGGACTGGGCGAGCAGTCAGTCATTTAGATTTAGACACGGAGCTGTCAACATCTCCGTGTCGCGCTACACACCAGTCTCTTATATCTGCTATAACTTCGCACAGCGCTTACAAAGACCAATAAGGGCCGTCATTCCGAAACTAATTTTTTAATCTCAAATCTGAAATATCTGGCGCGTGGACAAAAAGTTTGTACAATGTTAGGTGGAGCTGGCATTACAAACGAAAATCGCGTACGGGTAAGTACATATCTGTCTTTGCTACATCGATTCTCTCTGTATTGTTGTTAGCCACTAGAACTTTATTTCACGAGTGCTTTTGTGGCCTTTTTTTCGTAGTTAACTCTCGAGATTTACGAAAACAAAAAGGATGAAGTTATACGTCTCCTTCAAGAACAAGAGCTGGCCTGTGAGATTGTGTCCGTACGACCCATCCAAAGTGGAAACGGTTAGTAGACTATAGTCGACCATAGTTCGAACAATCAACGTTGGATTTATAACTTATCTCTACTTCAAAAACTCGGCTTCGCGAAAAGGATTGCAATCTCGATTGCAGGAAAGACTTCATCCAGTGAGAAAATCAAAAATTTGGTTCAAAATAATTTGATATAACCGCACCGTTTACAGAGAGGGAACGTTTCGAATTGCGCGCTTTTTCTTAGTGAAAGCAAATGTAACTTGATTCCCCGGTGTCGAAGATTACATCATCTAGCTTCCGGCGAACCTAAAGCAATCAAAGTGGATTCGTATCAGTCCATGTAGAGCACTGGGAATTTCTGCTTCTAAAGTCTTAGTTTCCCAAAGATATGGCCATTATGGTTGCCAGTTCAATTGTCATTGCTTTGACGCACTGATATACATATTATCACGCTCTAGTTTACTATTGAGCACTCTAAAAATCTGCAAATCAACTCCTTTATACATATATAGCCTAAATATGATCAAGTGAATATTTCAAGATATGCAGACGAGAACATTTCCCTTCGTAGACGTTGATTTCTCTGTGGGATCATCGCAGCCAATTTTTTTAAATTACTCACCGTACTCACCCTTGGTTTTCCCTGTTCACTTCCATCTAGCCACGCCAAAAAAAAATGCGCCTGTTCTGAAAGGTAACTTCATTACCATTTATTATTCTAAAATACGGATGTTTTCTTTTACAGCGAGGAAGCGCTTCGCCGTTCCTAGCGACGAAGAACTGCCACGGCCAGTACCTGTTCGTCTCTTTCCAAGAAGAAACGAAGCCGTTGCCGCTATCTGCGACGAGTCCAGCAGAGCCGCGCCACCGCAAGTTGCCGAGTCAACCTGTGATTTCTGTCTTCGCGCTCCCTGCATAACATCTTCTGATTTCAAACCCGGGGGAAGATGTAGTGCGCGTTTAACAAACCATAAGAAGAGGCGTACGGACTATAAGTGGTACTGGAAAACCTTGAAGGACAACGGGCTATGGGACAATCCAACGTATCTGGATAGAAAACAAGAACTGGGTTGCCTCATTGACGAAGTTAGAGAGGTTATGCCACATTGCGTGATAAAAGACGTTCGTGATAGGTGGCCTAACCCCCCTAACGTCCCTTACCAGCGGCATCGTCGCTCGTGAAAAGCGAGTTGACCATACATGGATAGACCTCAGAATTCTTTTTCAGCCCAATACCTCAACGAAGTTTAACAGTAGGTTTACATTTTGACGCATCCTTTCTTTGTCAATAACTTCGGCAAGAGTATTTTTCCTTGATACAAAGTTTGGCACGGCATCTAAACTACATGATTCTTATTTTACACTCGTCATCCTTCAGTCAACGGACTTTGTTACAATGCATTATAAAAAGTTGTCCATATGCCATCCCTGAACTCGTACGTTTTATCTGACAGCACCCTGTGTGGGGCAATTCTGTCTGGTTGGCGACTGGTCTGATAGAACTGTTCAGATGTGGCTTCACGCAACACATTCTCATTCTAAAGAAATGAAATAGAACAGAAAACTAAAACATACTTTAGTAACAAATAATAAGTTATGCACTTCATTTGCAACTGTCCATCGATACTTTCTTTGGTTGCCTTTTTTATTTTTCAACAAAGGGCGCTCACCGGAGGATGGGGGATTCCCATATAAAAAGGCCGGGGATGCTCATACCTTTTACCAGTTCAAAAGCAGTTTTGGTACATCTTTGGGTGTTCAGCCTCAACAGGTCCACAGTGGGAACTTTTGCACTACCTTTGAGGGTATTGAGTCGAAGAAAAATTTGATTGGACATAATGGGATGCTTTACGCTTATTACTTCTCAAAGGTGCAAAGAATTGCAATCCACGCCCACTGAGTTAGGTTCTTCGCACCTCTTAGGTTTTTTTTTTCTCGAAATTCATTTTAGATGGGCATCCCCACGAGGGGGGTGAATGGTAATTATGATAACAATCATAATAATAATAGGTGATAATGATAATAATAATTATAATAATGATAATGATAATGATATTGATAATGATATTGATAATGATAATGATAATGGTAATGATAATGGTAATGATAATGATAATGATAATGATAATGATAATAATAATAATTATTATTATTATTATACATTGAACTCTCTAACTCGTTTCTGATTGGCCGAAAGCGTACAGTGGATTTTCGAAATCGGCGGTCCTGACGTCATAACTGCAGATTACACAATAATCATGTCAAGGTCACGGGTAGTCAAGTCAAGGTCACGGGTAATCATGTCATGTATGACCGCAGCACAGGAATTCAGCCTAATGAATCATGTATGGTGATTTATGTGATGATGCAATAGTCGTATTTGAATGGTAACAAATCATTACTATGCTGTTATTTGGTTACATAAAATGATCTCTGAATCATAGGCTGTAGTGCGGTGTGTACACATAGGATCTTCGAAGGAATCATAACTCGTATGCCTAGTGAACATATGAACTCTTTTCTGGAATCATAACCTTGATGCATTGTACGAGTTGTTATCATCAGATGAATCATAAGGCCGGTTGGAAGTAATAATACTGCTACCGTAAATACTCGCTTCTGATTGGTTGGAAGCGGACCAATTTATCCCAAATTGTATCGATAGCTGAACAATTAAATTTTAATTGTTTCGGTCACTTTTGAGCAATGGAGTCGGATAAAACTTCCAGGTTTTCCGTCTCAGACAAACAAAAAGCTTCTTATGAAGAAGCAGCAGTAAACAAGAACACCAAAAAGTCAACTGAAACTTGGTTCCGCACGTACTTGGAGTGGGCTAACGAGAAGAAGAAACCGAAAAGCATTGAAAATCTCTCGCCCGAAGAGCTTGACGAAGTTCTCGGAGATTTCTACACAGAGCTAAAGAAAAAGGACGGTAGCGACTACGAGCCAGAGTCCCTGGGAGTTATGCAAGCGTCCCTAGACCGCTATTTAAAGAACAAAGGTTATAAGGTTTCAATTATTCGGGGAAGAGAATTCGCAAAGTCTAACAAAATTCTAAAGGGGAAAGCAATTACCCTTCGGCACGAAGGTAAGGGAACAAGACCAAACGCAACAGATGCACTTACCTGGGAAGAAGAAGAAATGCTGTGGAAAGAGGGTCGACTTGGACGACATACTCCAGAAGTCCTTCTGAACACAACTTGGTACTTGGTGTCCCAACATTTTGGATTAAGAGGAAGGCAAGAAAACTACGACTTGCGCGTTGAACACTTCAAGTTTGCAAAAGATGAAAATGGCCGCACGTATGTTACGTTTGCCGATTCCAACCCCACAAAGACGAGAAAATCTTCCATAAAGCTCCAACGAAGGATGGTAATTCCAAGAATGGTGGCTACTGGCGGTGAGAGGTGTCCAGTTAGCATTTTTGAAGAATTTATCAGCCGCCGACCAAGTGAATTTAAAGAGAGCGGTCCACTGTACCTTGCAATCAACTACAAGCCAAAATCCAACATTTGGTACAAAGCACAACGGATGGGTCTAGGAAAGATTGGCAAGATTATGCAATCCATTGTCGAAGGAACATCGGTTGAAGAAAGCAACAAACGAGTGGCAGGCCATATGCCTCGTAAAACTCTCGTCAGAAAGCTGGACCAACTTGGATATAGCAGAGATGAAATTTCTGCTGTCACTGGGCACTCCAACATAAAATCTCTGGACTCCTACCTGGACACCATGAATGAAAGAAAGTCAACCGAGCTTTCTCTGGCTGTAAGCGGTATTTCGAGGAAAGCTCAGCAGATGCAAAATCCAAGCAGCAGCGTAAGTTCCGCTACTCAGTTGGTCGTCCAAGAGGATAGTGCTGTACAGCAGCGCAGCATGTCAACAACTACTTCACAGATGTGTGCGAGTACCCAGCCTTTTATTACAAGCACCACTACTACCGATACACAGCTGCATCAGCTTCCTCCCATTCATCTGTCGTCTATTGGAAATAATATCAGCGGCCAGGCAACAATCAACATCACATTCAACATTCAGCCTCCACAATGATCGAAAGTCCCGGCTTGGTTTAAAAAACTTTGCAAAAACTTACACGAATGTTTTTCAGAGTAGTTTTCCCATTTCATGTGTTTAAGCTCGGTTTTCCCGAAGGAGTTCGTCCTTGTATCTTTAACTTTATGTACCGAATAGTTTTAAATCAAGGCTGTAAACCGTGGCTTTCCAGAATACGTTTTCATGCGAGTTTTGTCGGTAAAATAACGCTTTTACCGTTTCGATGTGCACTTTCCTTTCATTTATCAAAAAGTCGCTCATGCGTTCAGAGTTTTGACAGCTTTCAAGCCAATAAAATTCAACTTCATGTTTCAAACTTGAGACGTGCTCGTCTTTGTGGCTCGCTTGCGAAAGAACTGAAATTATTTTACGGAGAACTTTGGCGAAAAGTGTCGAGAAAACAAAGTTACAAAACTAAAATATTTAATCATAGCGTGGCTTCATTTTAGCAACCCTCTATAACGAAAAGATGTCAGATAGAAGCTTGTATTTACGGTTGCCGTATTATTAAAAGGAAATCGATCTTTTTTCTCGAAACAATTAGGGATTAATTGTACTTGTGAACAGATCGGATTTTTCTAATTTCCACTCGTGGCTGCGGCAGCCACTCGTGGAAATTACTGAAAATCCGATCTGTTCACGCGTACAATTAATCCCTAATTGTTTCTCGAACAGATCGATTTCCTATACAAAACGCTTCCTGATAAATTTAATATTAAATCAGCGCCGATCCTTTGTCACCCTCTCCTCCAATCTCTTATGTCTCAGCCTTAATAGTGGTAGTGTCATAACAGAAAGAGATCCAGCAATTCCGGGATGTCATAATTTCTAGACTGAGAAACAACATGGAAAGAGAGTTTTATTTTTCCACTTTATTTTATTTTATTGTTCTTGTTTTCTGTATCGCGGTATTCTATATCGGGAATGTGATCTTTAAGCACACACTCTTTAATTTTCCTTTCGTCATGCAATTAACAATGATTCTGATTATTGGTTGGTAGGGACTTGGAAAACAACCAGTTAAAAGACTTGCCTGAGCGCATATTTCACAAGAATACCCGGCTTGTAGCGCTGTAAGTAAAATTCATCATCTAACGCTACATTACTCTATCCAAATTCCCAATTAGCCAATCAGAAGCTGCGTCTAACTTCCCGATATTCGGAGATATTAAGTCACTGACTTGATATGGCTTCGATATCATGCTTATCTGGCCGAAGTTGGGTATCGTAAAGACATAATGACAGCCTTTTAGTACGTTTCGTTTTATCTCGAGCGATGGCTCGACCAAGTCAACTGGTATGTCGCTGCGCATAGTGTAAGAACGTAAGTGGAACAGAAATTTAGTATTGGAACCTGTCCACCTGTGTATAAATAAATAGCTGAATTCTTGGATGATCACAGAACAAGCAAGGGCGTGGAGTTCTTTAATAACTGTATTTAAGAATAAATTCATTTTCGTTTATATTGACCACTAAATAGACGCGACAATGGAAACCTTATTCTCAACCTGAATGTCAGCGCGTTTTCTTCCGTTCAAGCTATTCGTCTTGATAATAGGATTGTTACTCTCGTCTTCGAAGCAGTCTCCCATCGTAGTCTCAAGGTGTACTATATACTTTTTTTAACTTGGCGCCAGTACCTTGCTGAGAAAAAACAATTATTCCGGTTTGTAGCCCTTGAGGGGGGACAGAGGGTCTCACTCGGAACACAAAAAAGCAGCAGCATCACAGACCAGCAGTCCGTAGCGGCGTTGTTTAGTGGAACTGTTTTCCAAGGTGGACAGTTCTCAGTTACAATTAAAACCGTAAATAACACCGAAAGAAAACCGACTGTGGAAAAGACTCTGCGTCTTGTTTAGCAGTATCTAATATATAGATTTAGGTCAACCTAAAAGCGGAGCTCCTGTAGCCCGATTAGGCTATCCCAAGATAAGGTTAATTTTGATTTGAGTTTTGTTACTTTGCGGTGAGGTTTTCTGCATATTGTTTGGCCTTCTATTTTGAGTTTAATATTCACAAAACCCGATACACAAAGAAACTGTAAACAAAAAGCATTTGTAGAGAAGAAAAAGTTATAATTTGGTTTACTCTTAATCCTGGATTAGAGTTGACAGGCTTCCGAGCAACCCCGCTCTGTTTTCAACAAGTTAGCCTGACATGAGCCCGCGATCCAATCTAAAAATCAGTTCTAGGTTAGCGGTCAACTATAAAAAAAACGTGACCTCGATGAGATATAAACTTGAGCCTGCGATATTGTCAAGTTATACTGGTCAGCGAATGTCTTGATTTGACAGGTGTCAATTGATCATAGCATTATGTTATATATGAACAAGAAGTTTTAAAAAAACTTAAAACCGCGCTTTTTTAACTCTTTTGCGCTCAAAAAAACATTACGTAATATTTTGCAACGACGTTTTGCGAGAAAACATTACCCGAAAACAATTTAAAAGATGGTTAGGACTTGTTGCCATATCTCAAACCGCCCTTGGATACCTTGTGATGCGTACACAAGGTAAATACTGATTATAGGCATAAGCACTTAAAATACCGATTAGGGTTAGGGTTAATAAAAGGGGTTAATGGTTAGCTTCTTTATAGCGTTCGGGTTTCCGATATGGTACCAGGCTTTAAAACTTACGGTTACTCACACTGTCCGACTGCGCGTTTGTTATCTTTTTAATCTTTACGCAAACGTTCAGCTCGTGAAACGTGATAAAGTTACCGCCGTCATCTACTGTCACATAACAACCGACTTTAATTACGCGAAACGTGACTCTCGCCTTTCAGCATATGAAGGTGTTATGTTACAAAGGGTTTGTACTTTACTTTGCTTAATAATTTTACAGCAGATAAATATATGTACATACAAACATATAAATAAATAGCTGCTGGAAGACCTAGCAACAGGAATGAACTTCCCTTGTGATAAAGGCCACCAGAAACAATATATGTTAACTAAGAACATGAATAAAATATCCATAATGACAGGCAGTATTATAAAACGAATATAGTAAAATATTATGTTGTAAAAAAAATGCCGACTGAAATTAAATAACAATTACTTTAAATCTCTGCTATCAGTAGCAAAACAGTAGAGTCTTAGGTCTTTTTTGAGCATTGATTTGTGATTCCCTCTTCCTAATAGATGTAGGTAAATTTTTCCAAAGACGAGCAACTCTAGGAAAAAAAGACGACCTAAATAATTCTGTTCTTGCATAGTTAGTTTAATTATAAGTTAGTTCAGTGTTCCTCAAAATATCGAGTTCATGCTCAGAATTATAAAACTGCAGATAATTAGAGATATCGAGGCCATAATAACTATGCAGGCATCTGAATGAAAAACAAAAATGAAGAGTAAATATATTCGTCTAGAAGATAGCTACATTAGACCAGTCTTATTCAAACGTTCTTTGTAAGAAATCCTATTCCCAACCATGAGCTTAGTCGCCCGAAGTTGTACAGCCTCTACCATATCGCTTAAATAAGCTTGATGAGTAGACCACACTTGAGAGGTCTAACGAGGTGAACATACAGCTTTTTTATAACATCAGCAATGACACACGACAAACGTCAATAGACATGTTAGCCTAAATTTTAGTAAATTTCAGTGTAATAAAAGTAACTGACCTCAATGACTTGTTGTCTTGTTTATAGTCATCTTGCGTTTCAGCGCGTTTGAAACATTTTAAGAGATTTATCGTTTTCTGAGTTTCCTTTCGTAAGAAGAGTAAAGGCTACATACTCGGTTTTAAAGTCACTCCTTCTTGAAGCGAAAAAAAGATGCCAGCCGCCCAATTCCTCCACAGAACCATAGTACAGGGTTAAGCGCTCCGTTCCAGTAAAATTCCAAGCCAAATTCATCTCCACAGCGCACACTACAAAGCTCTGGATTTTTAGTATATTGACGGGTCAACAGATCATAAGTTGCGTGACCGATCCAACAGCGAAAATGAACACTACAAGTTGCGTGGTTCAATGATAATATTCTTTGCATAGCGTGTTGTAATCGGAGAGGTTTGTTTACGTCTAAGGAAAAAACCTACGTTGACCTTTCAAACGAATATAAATTTGCAAGCGCTAAGGCTGAGTTTTAACTTTTTTCCTCAGAAAATTCCACCATTGCTTCTGGTGAAGTAAACACGATCTTACATTTATCACCGTCATCGTATTCCATGGCCAGCCACAATACCTTTATAGCGCATTGAATATTCCCTTCGAAAGTGAACAGAAACAAAAATTCCAGATTACAAAATCTTCTGTTTCGCACGCAAAACGAAAAAACAGCTCAACTCTGGATAATTTCAGCCTTAGTAGCCAGCAACTGGTCCAAAGTTACATTCTTTATCCTTGCAAATGTCCTGAAGTGCATCTCCAACGGGTTTGGCCCAATTTTGACCAAATAAACATTTCTCACAGACGGCCATGTTCTGTTTCAATAGTTAATTTGCTAACTTGACAAAATGCTCCTGATGGGGGATATGAGGAAAAGAGCTGAGAAATGGCCTGTAATTGGCTGATGATGACATCATCCGAGTGGGAGCAATTGGCCGAGTGAGTCGGAGTTTGGGTCTACTCACCGACAAAACTAAAAAATCAAGAAGTTTAAAAAAAAAATTAAAACCACGCATTTTTAACTTATTTGCGCTCACAAAAACATTACTTAATATTTAGCAACGACGTTTTGCGAGAAAACATTACCCCGAAACAATTTAAAAGATGGTTAGGACTTGTTTCCCTATCTCAAACAGCCCTTGGATACCTTGTGATGCGTACACAAAGTAAAAACTGATTATAGGCCTAAGCACTGAAAATACTGATTAGGGTTAGGGTTAATGCAAGGGGTTAATGGTTACCTTCTTTATATCAGCTCGGGTTTCCGATATGGTACCGCGCTTTAAAACTCACGGTTACTCACACTGTCCGACTGCGCGTTTGTTATTTTTTTTAATCTTTACGCAAACGTACAGCTCGTGAAACGTGATATAGTTACCGCCGTCATCTACTGTTACATAGCAACCGACTTCAATTACGCGAAACGTGACTCTCGCCTTTCAGCATATGAAGGTGTTATGTTACAAAGGGTTTGTACTTTACTTTGCTTAATAATTTTACAGCAGATAAATATATGTACATACAAACATATAAATAAATAGCTGCTGGAAGACCTAGCAACAGGAATGAACTTCCCTTGTGATAAAGGCCACCAGAAACAATATATGTTAAACTAAGAACATGAATTAAATATCCATAATGACAGGCAGTATTATAAAACGAATATAGTAAAATATTATGTGTTACAAAAATAATGCCGACTGAAATTAAATAACAATTACATTAAATCTCCACTATCAGTAGCAAAACATTAGAGTCTTAGGTCTTTTTTCAACACTGATTTGTGATTCCCTCTTCCTAATTGATATAGGTAAATTATTCCAAAGACGAGCAACTCTAGGAAAAAAAGACGACCTAAATAATTCTGTTCTTGCATAGTTAGTTTTAAAAGTTAGTTCAGTGTTCCTTAAAATGCCGGGTTCATGCTCAGAATTATAAAACTGCAGATAATTAGAGATATCGAGGCCATAATAACTATGCATACATTTAAATGAAAAAAATGAAGAGTAAATGGATTCGTCTAGAAGATAGCTATATTAGACAAGTCTTATTCAAACGTTCTTTGTAAGAAATCCTATTCCCAACCATGAGCTTAGTCGCCCGACGTTGTACAGCCTCTGCCATATTGCTTAAATAAGCTTGATGAGTAGACCACACTTGAGAGGTCTAACGAGGTGAGCATACAGCTTTTTAATAACATCAGCAATGACACACGACAAACGTCAATAGACATGTTAGCCTAAATTTTAGTAAATTTTTAGTGTAATAAAAGCAACTGACCTCAATGCCTTGTTGTCTTTTTCATAGTCATCTTGAGTTCCAGCGCGATGCGAAACCTTTTAAGTTCTTTATTGCTTTTTGAGTTTCCTCGGTAAGAAGAGTAAAAGCTACATACTCGGTTTTAAAGTCACTCCTTCTCGAAGCGAAAAAAAGACCCTTAAAGCATGCCAGCCACCCAATTCTTCCACAGAATCATAGTACAGGGTTAAGCGCTCCGTTCCAGTAAAATTCCAAGCCAAATTCATCTCCACAGCCAACACTACAAAGCTCTGGATTTTTAGTATATTGACGAGTCAACAGATCACAAGTTGCGTGATCGATTCCACAGCGAAAGTAAACAGTACAAGTTGCGTGATTCAATGATAATATTCTTTGGATAGCGTGTTGTAATCCGAGAAGTTTGTTTACGTCTATTAAAGGAAAAATACCTTGACCTTTCAAAGGAATATATGTTAAAAGGGTTTAGGCTGAGTTTTAACTTTTTTCCCCAGAAAATTCCATCATTGCTTCTGGCGAAGTAAACACGATCTTACATTTATCACCGTCAGCGTGTTCCAAGGCAAGACGTATTACCTTTATAGCGCATTGAATAACCCCTTCGAAAGTGAACAGAAACAAAAATTCCAGATTACAAAATCTTCTGTTTCGCACGCAAAACGAAAATACAGCTTAACTCTGGATAATTTCGGCCTTAGTAGCCAGCAACTGGTCCTAAGTTACATTCTTTATCCTTGCAAATGCCCTGATGTGCATCTCCAACGGAATTTGGCCCAATTTTGACCAAATAAACATTTCTCACAGACGGCCATGTTCTGTCTCAATAGTTAATTTGCTAACTTGACAAGATGCTCCTGAGGGGGATATGACGAAAAGAGCTGAGAAATGGCCTGTAATTGGCTGATGATGACATCATCCGGTGACAACAATTGGCCGAGTGGGCCGAGAGCTTGGGTCTGCTCACCGACAAAACTAAAACAAACAAAAAAAAAAAACAAGAATTTAAAAAAAAATAAAACCGCGCTTTTTTAATTCTTTTGCACTCACATAAACATTACGTAATATTTAGCAACAACGTTTTGCGAGAAAGCATTACCCGGAAACAATTTAAAAGATGGTTAGAACTTGTTTTCATATCTCAAACCGCCCTTGGATACCTTGTGATGCGTACACAAAGTAAATACTGATTATAGGCCATAGCACTGAAACTGATTAAGGTTAGGGTTAATGCAAGGGGTTAAGGGTTAGCTTCTTTATAGCGTTCGGGTTTCCGATTAGGTTCTTAAATTAAACCATATGTCTGTACCACTTCCTCGGTGGTCTAGTGGTTAGCGTGGAAGACTGCCGAGCTAGCGCCCCGGGATCAAATCCATCTCGTGATAACGAATTTTTTTTTTAACTGCGCGGTCTGGGGCCTAGGCGCGGTTCTAGTTTTACACGGGGTTTATTTATTTATTTATTTATTTATTAACCGCGCTGCCTGGGGCCGAGGCGCGGTTCTAGTTTACACGCGGTTTTTTTTTTTCGTCTTGTCGGGACTGTGAATCACGCAACCTGTAATGTTTACTCGCCAAAAGCTTTTGAGACATTAATACACCAAAATGTTACACATATTGTTTTCTTTATTGTGCCTGAAATATATTTTCTTTTGGTTTTACGGAAGCGCTCGATTCGAAGCAAAAGAACGTGTCAGAACGTGCAAGGATTACGTCATTGGTAGGGAAATAACCACTGTACTAAAAATAGCCGTGGGTAGCGTAACTCTTGAATTATGTGACTCGCGTGACTATTTTGTTGAAGAGAGAAAGCTGTTGTTTATAGCCTTGGTATCGTATCGTTCATGCCCAGACATATCTTGGAAAAAATTCCAGATTAAGACCATTACGTCATCGAAGATTTCACATGATGGTGCAATCGATTTCAAGGGATATCCAAATGATTATGCGATAAGAGGCTTAAACAGTTCGTGTGTAGTTGTTGTTGTCAGTTGTTGTGCTGCAAATTGATTAGTTGATTGCGTGTCTATAGTCATCAGTGAATCAACAAGGACTGCTTGCAGACAAGAAACGTGAAGGTAGATGTTCGGGTGATTATTTTTTCTTTACTGTGTGTGAAATACATTTTTCTGGCTTTATCGACGCGTTGGATTCGAAGAGAATATTACGAACGCTAAAAAAGGTATTACATCAGCCACATAATGCGCTGAAGTTGCAGGTTTCACTTTCGCTAGATGACAAATAATATCCTGCTTACTTTGTAAGTTGATTTCACCAAAAGTATTGGTTATTAATTTATTTGAACATTAGCGAATGTTCCTTGTGGGATTAGCCAATTCAATGCTTTCTTGGACTCATCGAAGTGAGTGAAGAGAAGTATTAAGTATTTAATTTGCTGAGGTAAACAAAAACTTGCCAGAACTTGCAGGGGGAAAACCCTGAGAGTAAAAGGCAGCGAGGGTCACGTTTCGCATAATGAAAATGTCACGTTTCACGAGATAGCTTATGGTACAATCGGCTACAAGGGGTAAACTGCTCGAGTGTAGTCGTTGTCAGTTGTTGTGCTACAGATTGATCAGTTGATTGGCGTGGCTATAGTCGTAAGTGAATCAACAAGGACTCCTTGCAGACAAGAAACGTGAAGGTAGGTGTTCGGGTGATTATTTTGTCTTTACTGTGTGTGAAATACATTTTTCTGGCTTTATCGAAGCGTTGGATTTGAAGGGAATATTACTTACTCTAACTAGTGAGACAATCTCAGATAGTGCAGAGTATTATGCAGGATTGTCAGTACTTTTTGATTCATCCGCTCCCTATATGTAACCTGTTAGTTCAAAGCTCAAAAATAACTTACAATTACTGTTTGGCAAGACGATTTTAAATTTTACTCTGGTGTTTTACGTTGAATTTCGTTCATTTTAAATTTATTAGTACGTTAAACTACATGTAGCAAGCGTGATATATTTATTTTTTCAACGTCAACATTTGTAACTTGATACTTTTGTTTTCCTCCAAAAGTTTGTAACATGATACCCTTGTTTTCTAAAAAAAAACATACAAATGAAGATATGCTCGCTCATATCCTGCTAGAGAAAGACAAAATAATGTTATTGACTTATGAAGGAAAAAAAGGAAGAGGAATGATTTTGTTTCATTCCAGAGGCAAATTTTCATATCATCGATAAACAATTATTAATTCAATTATCAAATGGTCACCTCGTGTCTCGGAATAGCACGTTCTTATTATGTTACCACCGTTGCTTTTAACAATAAACCAGTTAAAAATACACAATTTTTTTTTTTTTTAATTTAAATTTTCATTTTTATTGCAATTACAAAAAAGAAACATTAATATACGCACATTAAAGCTAGAGTTACACACATTTTAAAACTAAAAATACATTAAATAAATAAATAAAATTAATTAATAAATATAAGTTTACTACCAGGTTAATAATTACATTTCATTCCAATATTACAATATTACAATCTTGTATTCTAAAGTCTTTAGACACACACAAAGATGACGTTAGAAATACTAACATTTGAACTAATAATAGTACTAATAATACATATCTATTGTATAGGTTTAATTATCCATTTTTTATTAAAATATTCTTGTTTTGTGATTTTACTTTCTATTTCATACTTAATTTTAATTTTGGCTTTAAACCCCTCGATTTTGGGAAGGGTTTGACTTCTTCTGCAGTCCCACAAGAACAATTTTCCAATAATTATGAAGTAATTTAATAAATCAAGTAAAGGGCATTTTTCCGAAAATATCCCAAATAAAACATCTTTTAGGGAGAGGTGGATTTGATGATTTGATAATAGGTGCCAGTATGATGCAAAATCTGTCCAGAATTGTCTCGTGTGGGAACAGTTATAAAAGAAATGATTTGAGGTTTCCGACTCAGTTTTACAAAACGTACACAACTCGTTGCTTTTGTAACCAATTTTACATAATTTGGTATTTGTATAAAGAATAGAGTTTATAACTTTATATTGAAAAGCTTTTACGTAGGATTCAAGTGCAACAGAATGTGGTAATACGAAGATTTGATTGATTTGATCGATTGTAAAATCAAAATCCCTCTGCAGTTTGACGGTGATATTGGGGTGTTGAGCCTTTCTGGAAATAAGCAGAGAATAGTAATCTTTTGATCTTTTCTGTCTTATATCGAAAGTGTTATTTTTAAATGTAAAAGAGGGAGATAGGGTTGATAGTGGTACATTCGCGAACTTTAGCTGTGAGGGTATAGAGTGTCGGAGACCCGCCCACTGAAGAAAATTGGTTTTGTTTATCTTGTTCGAGAGATAAGTAAAGGCGACGTTTATATCCCGGTCAAAAAGAAGATCATGCGTGTACGTGATTCCTGCTTCGCGATAATTTTTGAAATAGACCGGTTTGTTATCTATTCTTATTTCTTTATTGTTCCAAATAATGTTTTGATAATCTTTTTCTTCAGCAAAGGTATCCCGAAATTCTGACCACCATTGCAGAAGTTCGTAGTAGAATGGAGAGGGTAGGTTAAGATCTTTGACATCATAGTTACAGCTGAGAAAGAAGATGCCCCCAACGTGTTCTAACAGATAAAGAAAATATCTCTTCCATGTAGCACTTGAATCATTAAATACTCTCTGTAGCCATCCTAACCTCAAAGATGTAATCATGCAATCAGCATCTATCATTTTTAAACCACCTCTCTCATAATCATTTATTGCAGACACACGAGTTACTTTATCTACACCGTTCCACAGAAACTTGAAAAGCAATCGATTCAGTTCACTTACTACTTCTTTTGGTGTTGGCAATATAGAGCAAATATAAACAAACTTCGAAATCAAGAAGGATTTGATTATTGTTACTTTTCCGTAAAGAGATAGGCCTCTCGAGGACCATATGTTAATAAGCTTTTTGATACTGTCAAGCCTTTCAATAAAATTCTTCTCCTTTAGAAGTTTCGGATCGTATGTAAAATAAACTCCTAAAGCTTTGATCGGGGTTTTCGGCCACTTAATGCTAAATGGTTCTTCCCTTTTTCCTCTAAGTGAACCGATCCACATACCTTCCGTTTTTGAGGAATTAATATTCAGGCCAGAAATATTTTGAAAAATCTCCATAAGTTTAAAGAGTGCTTTTGCTGAATCGATATCGGCTAATGTTGCAGTTGTATCATCAGCATATTGCAGGACTTTTGTTTCCTCTTTTCCGATAACAATACCTTTAATATCTGGGTTCTGCCGAATGGCGATTGCCAGCGTTTCTACCGCAATTACAAAAAGGTACGGAGATAAAGGATCTCCTTGTCGAACGCCACGTTCAAGTGGAAAGAAGTTTGAAGTTAAGCCGTTGTTTATGATACAGCTTTTTATGTCTTTGTAGAAAACTCTAACCCAGCGAATGAAGTCTGGTCCAAAATTGAAATTCTCGAGACATTTTATGAGAAAACCCCATTCGACACTATCAAAAGCCTTCTGGAAATCGATAAAAATCATTAAGCCGGGGATATTTTCCGTTGCAGTGAAATCCATAATATCGTAGATAGATCGTATTGTTTCTCCTATGAAACGATCTTTTACATATCCAGTCTGATTTTGATGGATTATATCAGGTAGAACAGTTTTTATCCTCCATGCAATTGCTTTAGTCATAATTTTTGTATCTACATTTACAAGAGAGATAGGGCGCCAATTTTCTAGAAGTGAGCGATCTTTCCCTTTTTTTTCAATTAGAGTGATGACAGCTTGTTTCTGAGAGTTAGACATCTCACCTTTTTCAAAACATTCGTTAACACATTTAATAAAACTATCCTTAAGTACTGCCCAGAAGGTTTTGTAGAATTCAATGGGAATGCCATCATTCCCAGGGGTTTTATTTACATCAAAGCTGTTCAAAAGACGAAAGCATTCCTCTGATGTAATAGACCCTTCGCATTGCTTTTGCTGTTCTTCGGATAATTTTGGAATATTTAGATCGTTTAAAAACGCAGAGATTTTTTGCGGTATTTCTGGATCATTATTTTTACTCTTATAGAGGTCTCGATAAAAACGTTCCTGCTCCTTTAGTATACAAAACGGATCTGTCTTGATTACGCCACTAATAAAAAGTTTTCGTATGTGTTTCTTTATGTGATTTCTTTTCTCCAGATTTAGAAAATATTTCGTGCTTTTTTCCCCGTATTCATGCCAGCGCGCCCGCGCTCGTATAATGATTCCTTTGGTTTTTTCTTCGTAGAAGGATTCCAATTTTTCCTTAGCAGCTTGACATCGTGATGCATTTAAGTCACTTGGTGTCATTTCCAGCTCTTCCTTTGCCTTACTTAATTCTTCTTGAAGAGTTTTTTCTTTCTCATTTCTTTCCTTTGATTTTCTCTTAGAGAAAATTATTGCGTGGGCCCTTATATTATATTTAATCCAATCCCAGACACTCCGATGGTCTGTGAGTTCCTTTCTTCCTTCTGTAGCCCATACTGGAAGCAATTCTGTAACACTGTTTACATACGCATTGTCCGCTAACAGCGAGCAGTTTAATTTCCAATATCCAGGACCCTTTTGCCCGTTTTCTAGCTTTCCAATTTCTAGCGAGATTGCGTCGTGGTCTGTTCTAATGGCGGGAATTATCTCACTCGATCTCACCATGTCAAATAAATTGTTTGATATCAGGTAATAATCAAGTCGACAAAATATTCTTGGGGATTTTTGACTCCAAGTAAAACTCTTTGTATCTGGGTTTTTAATTCGCCATATGTCGACCAAATCAAGTTGACTTTGTAAGCATTCAATACAATTAGTAACTGATTTTCTTTGGAGTAGCACGCCTCCTTTTTTGTCAAGTTCAGGATTTAATGGGCAATTGAAATCCCCTCCTATGATGATGTTTTCTTCTGATTCAAGATTTTCTTTTTGTAAGATTGCAAATAGATTTTTAAAGAAGTTTATAAGATCTTTGTCTTTGTTTGGAGCGTATATGTTTATTAACACATACGTTTTATCTTGGATGACAGCTTTTACAATAATATAGCGCCCCATAGGGTCAAGAATCTGCTGATGAATAGAACAATCAAATCCAGCTTTAAACAAGATTGCAACTCCACGTGCGTTGGAGCTTCCGTGGGATGTTATGATCTCTGCACCCCATTCATTCTTCCATTGTGTTTCTGTTTTATCTGTAGAGTGTGTTTCTTGTAAAAATATTACATCTGCTTTACGTTTCCTACACCAAGTGAACATTGTTCTTCTTTTTTGAAAATTACTGATGCCCTTTACATTGAGTGATACTAATTTAAAAACATCTGCCATTTAGTATCTCAGATGTTGATCTGAAATTGGAAACTGCAGAAGAAGCCAAAAAAAAGGAGACCTATGGTGACGAAAAAATATCTCAAGACAAAGGGAATAAATTATCTTTGAAATCAAAGTACTATAAAGAAAAGCTGTTAAAGAATGTGTGCATTTAGAATAACTAAGATTTACAGGCGTTAATTGATGCTTATCGTTTGTAAACACGAATTTATAATTAAATACCGCATCGCTGTAGTCAAGAAGATAATTTATACAAACTACAAATAACATAAACACACAAAAAGTTTCTCTAACGTGCATTTGAGCTCATCAGCCCTCGGTCTGCCTAAACTGTGCTATTCATAATAAGTCCATAATAAGGAAGTTTTTCGGTCTCCGCCCCCCTATATACTTGTCCGTTAATGATTAGTTTATCTATTTTGAAAAAAGCAGACTGTTTCCCTTGTTTGGCCTTCTTTAGTACTGGGTACAGTTTCTCATGAATTACATCGATCTCTTTCGGATAGTCATGTGAAATTCCGATACCGGTACCTTTCAAGTTTTTAACCTTTGACATTACATACTCTTTATCCTGATAGAAACTAAATTTGGCGATTATCGGCCTGGGCTTAGTACGAGTTTGCGAGTTATGCCGAGTTGGTAGGCGATGCACCCGCTCAAAGCGAATTTCATTCATGTCTTCTCTTCTTATTCTCAAATTCTCTTCCATCATATTTCTTACTAAATTTTCAGTTTCTCGCGGTGTCTCACCTTCTTTTTCTTTGAGATTGAAAATCTTTATGTTCTCCCTTCTCGTATAGGCCTCTAGTTTGATGTTTCTGCACTTTATCTGCTCCACCTCCTTTCTAAGTTTTTGCACCTCTTCGCTGTCTTCTGCTTGTTGCATGCATAAATTCGCCACGCTGGGTTTTAATTCTTGTAGTTCTTCCTTCGCGTTTTCTGCAGCCTTCTTCAAATCTTTGTTTTCGTCTTCGATGGTTTTTAGACGAACCTTTAGAGTAGCGATTTCGGAAAACAAGTCCAGCAATTTATCCATCTTGGCCTCTAAATTCGCAAGCCTCACAGAAGCTTCGGACCAATGGTCGCCATCACACTCTTCATCCGTTTGAGAACCGGTAGTTTGTCGTAGTCTCTTGCGTGAGGTAATCTTCGAATCGGTGGAATCGGTGGAGACCTCTTCCGTTTCAAGATCTTCCATTTTTCTGCAGACCGAGCGCTGATTAAATTTAAATTCACATACTTTTTAAAGATTTCTTCAGGAGAGATCAAATATACGTCTGTCTTCTACCTTTGCTACACAATGTTATCGTTGTCGATTAATACAACCGAGAAGCGTTTTAAGTTGACCGATATTGTATCCTACATCGGTGAATGAGTCCGCTCAAAGACTGACTAAATTTATTTGCCGTTTCCGTAAGTGCCACAGTGTCTACAGCAATATTTGAGGAGTTTCTTTTGTCACCAATCCTCAAAACAAGGCGAATTAATTAATTGGAATTAATTAATTAAACAAACATTAAAGTTTACACCTTATTGCCATAGTGATTTAGCGAAGTCAATCCCCAAACCATCCCAATAGTGCACGCTGCACTTAAAAAGGAATTACGTCAGCCACATAATGCTCTGATGTTCCAGGTTTCACTTTCGCTACGTGACAAATAATATCCTGCTTACTTTGCAAGTTTATTCTGCTACAAGTATCGGTCATTAATTTATTTGCACATTTGCGAGTATTTCTTGTGGGATTAGCCAATTCAAGTGAATTGTTGGGCTTTTTTAACGAAGGAAGTGAAGAGATTTGAAGGTTAATTAAGTATTTGCTGAGGTAAACAAGACTTGCCAGAACTTGCAGGGGGAAAACCGTTACAGTTCTAAAATTAGCCGTAATAAGACATCCTAATGCACTTGGTGGTTTTAGCTTTCATCGGAGCTCGGATTTAAAAGCACACCATCTATTGTGCGACGAAGTTAGTCTTTCCTTACATTTTTTCCTTTGTATTATTATGCATTGTTTGGAGTCGGATAGTGTGAATAACCGTGATTTTTAAAGCGCGGTTACAACCGCGCTGCGGTTCTTGTTTATTTTAGTTTTGTCGGTGACCAGACGCAGACCTCCGCTTGACCAAGTCTTGGTCGGGACTTTGAATCACGCAACCTGTAATGTTTACTCGCCAAAAGCTTTTGAAACATTAATACACGAAAATGTTACGCATATGTTTTCTTTAATGTGTCTGAAATATATTTTCTTTTGGTTTTATGGAAGCGTTCGATTCGAAGCAAAAGAAGGTGTCAGAACGTGCAAGGATTACGTCATTGGTAGGGAAATAACCACCGTACTAAAAATAGCCGTGGACAGCGTAACTCTTGAATTATGTTGCTCGCGTAACTATTTTGCCAGCCCCCTACTCGTAAAGAAAACCGATTAAATTTAATCGTGATTTTGGGGACGGCTTGGCGAGAACCAACCCAAACACTGTATAACACAAACAATTTACAATTTACATGACTTAACCTAGAAAAGCAAGCAAGGATAAAGCAATCTCCGCACTTACAAGTCATTTACTAGTGCCAATAGGGCTAGTGAGCTACAACACTCTTATTAATAAATAAAAAAACCAAATATTTGACTTATTTCTACAGATAAGCACTCGGCAGTCTTGGTACCAGTTAGGCTGTAGGACATCAGCTCCGACACCGCATTTGAATTTAAGATAAACATGCCCTTTTGGTCTACTTCTCTAAAGGAGCTCTCGTTACAATCTTTGTGCCAGTTAGCCTGGGCCACAGCAAATCCGACATTTGATTAAACTATAATATAAACAAACCATCTTGGCCACATCTCCATATCAGCTCTCAAGGTTTATGTCAGTTAGGCTGCCAGTTAGGCTGGAAAACATCAACTCCGACATAACATGATGACTTAACCTAGAAAAGCTAGAAAAGATAAAGCAATCTCCGCACTTATTCACTGGATAAGCACTCAGCAGTCTTGATACCAGTGGTGCCAGTAAAGCTGGTAAGCTACAACACTCTTATTACTGAATACACAAAATAATTGGCCTTTCACCGGATAAGCACTCAGCAGTCTTGATACCAGTTAGGCTGGAGGACATCAGCTCCGACATTGCATTCGACTGTAAGATAAACATGTCATCTTGGTCTACTTCCCCAAAACAGTTCTCATTGCAACTTTGTGCCAGTTAGGCTGCCAGTTAGGCTGGTTAACATCAGTTCCGACATAACATAAGACTATAATATAAACAGGCAATCTTGACCTACATCCCCATATCAGCTCTCAAGCTTTGAGCCAGTTACACTGCCAGTTAGGCTGGGGATCATCAACTCAGACATTACATCAAACTATAACATAAACAGGCCATCTTGGCCTACATCCCCATATTAGCTCTCAAACTTTGAGCCAGTTACACTGCCAGTTAGGCCGGCTGGGGAACATCAACTCAGACATTACATCGAACTGTAACATAAACAGGCCATATTGGCCTACATCCCCGTATCAGCTCTTAAGCTTTGTGCCAGTTACACTGCCAGTTAGGCTGGGGAACATCAACTCAGACATTACATCAAACTATAACATAAACAGGCCATCTTGGCCTACAACTCCATATCAGCTCTCAAGCTTTGTGCCAGTTAGGCTGCCAGTAAGGCTGGGGATCAACAACTCCTACGTACAATGTAAATAGATTACAATATAAACCTAAAGAACGAAAAAAGAAGAAAACGAACAAAAACCTAGTTGAGCTGAGCAACCGCTAACAAAGCAAATGCGGTCTGAACGGAGGCCAGAAAAAACCTGCCACAAAAAAACCCCTGTGGGGAAAAAAATGTGCAGGAAATCTGGGCAGGAACCAAGGCTCAAGCTCCAAATGATTTGAAGCCCATCCTACGAAGGCTTTACAAAAATGAAATTAGAACAGCCGATCCTACCGGACTAGATGCATAGTACCTGAAAAAGAAAGAACTAAACAAGGAAAAAAATATTAAAATTAAACAAAACGAAACGAAAAGAACGCGGTTGGTTCTGAAGCCTAGATGACAACCATGTGTTATACCCGCCCTTATATACCCCTACATTTCTACCCATGATGCCCCGGCCTGGAACCCAGGCCCTTGTTGTATCTCGTGCCGACAAAATAGTTATTTTAGCCTTATTCGCTAGCTCACACGTCAGAAATAACATTTAAATTTAATCGTGATTTTGAAGAGACAAAGCTGTTGTTTATAGCCGTGGTGTCGAATTGTTCGTACCGTTCATGCCCAGACATATCTTGGAAAAAGTTCCAGGTTAAGACCATTACGTCATCGAAGATTTCGAAAGTGTTACGGCTTATGGTGCAATCGGCTACAGCGAGTTAACAGTTCGTGTGTAGTCGTTGTCAGTTGTTGTGCTACAGTTTGATCGGCTGATTGAATGTCTATAGTCATCAGTGAATCAACAAGGACTGCTTGCAGACAAGAAACGTGAAGGTAGGTGTTCGAGTGATTATTTTTTCTTTACTCTGTGTGAAATACATTTCAGTTTCTGGCTTTATCGAAGCGTTGGATTCGAAGGGAATACTACGTACGCTAAAAAAGGTATTACGTCAGCCAGATAATATGCGCAGACGTTGTAGGTTTCACTTTCGCTACGTGAAAAAAAATCCTGCTTATTTTGCAAGTTTATTTCACCAGAAGTATTGGTCATTAATTTATTTGAACATTTGCGAATGTTTCTTGTGGGGTTAGCCAATTCAAGTGAATTCTTGGACTCATCGAAGTGAGTGAAGAGAAGTATTAAGTATTTAATTTGCCGAGGTAAACAAAAACTTGCAGGGGGAAAACCCTGAGAGTTTAAGACAGCCAGAGTCACGTTTGGAGTAATGAGGTAAACAAGAACTTGCAGGGGGAAAACCCTGAGAGTTAAAGGAAGCCAGAGTCACGTTTGGCGTAATGAAATTCGGTCGTTACATAACAATAGATGACGGCGGTAACTATGTCACATTTCACGAGATTGCTTATGGTGCAATCGGCTACAAGGGGTAAACAGCTCGTGTGTAGTCGTTGTCAGTTGTGCTACAGATTGATCAGTTGATTGCGTGTCTATGGTCATTAGTGAATCAACAAGGACTGCTTGCAGACAAGGAAGGTAAAGGTAGACGTTCCGGTGATTATTTTTTCTTTACTGTGTGTAAAATAATTTTTTCTGGCTTTATCGAAGCGTTGGATTCGAAGGGAATATAACATACGCTAAGAAAGGTATTACGTCAGCCACGTAATGCGCAGACGTTGCACGTTTCATTTTCGCTAAGTGACAAATAATATCCTGCTTACTTTGCAAGTTTATTTCACCAGAAGTATTTGTCATTAATGTATTTCCAAATTTGCGAGTATTTCTTGTGGGATTTGGCAACTCATCGAAGTGAGTGAAGAAATTTGGAGGAAAATTTAGTATTTGCCGAGGTAAACTTGCCAGAACTTGCACGGGGAAAACCTTATTGATAAGCGTTCTAAAATTAGCCGTAGATAGCTTAAACTTCGAATAGTGCAACTACCTTGACTACTTTGCTTGTCCTTTACTCATAGCACACAAAATATATTTTGACTTTTTTAAGGAAGAAAGCTGTTTATCAATAGGGTTATTAATAGCGTGACACTCGTTTTCTTTTCTATCATTCATGGGCATGTCCCAAGCGAGATATTACGTAATCGTAGATTTCACAACTGCTAAGAGCGATGTTGCAATAACACAGTTTGTGTAAGAGTAGACGACGGCGGTAACTATGTCACGTTTCACGAGCTAAACGTTTGCATAAAGATTTAATGCGACGTTTCACAAGCTGAACGTTCGCAGAATAATTCCTCACAACGAGAGCTTAGGCCGCCTGTGCCACACATAGTGCTAAGACTGAAACAAGTTAATTTTAAAGCGCGGTTCCACGATTTATAAAATCGTCTTGTTTTCCTTTAAAATTGAAGAGACTTGCACTTTGACAACATTTGTTGAGCAGAAACTAAGTCTCTGTGTCAAGAAACTTAGAAATTTCATGCGAGTGTACGTGAATAGGGAGAGGGCGGTTTGAGATATGGAAACATTCTTTGCCTGAGGCGGGTCTAGCGTGACTTGTAATCGGATAATTTTGTTTATATCTGAGGAAAAAATACCTTGACCTTTCAAACGACTATCAATTTACATATGTCAAAAGGGTTTATGACGAGCGCTATAAAACATGATAAAAGGCTAAGTTTTAACTTTTTTCCCCAGAAAATTCCATCATAGCTTCTGGCGAATTTAACACGATCTTACATTTATCACCGTCAGCGTGGTCCATGGCCAGAAGTAATACCTTTATAGCGCATTGAATATTCCCTTTGAAAGTAAACAGAAACAAAAATTTCAGATTACGAAATCTTCTGTTTCGCACGCAAAACGAAAATACAGCTTAACTCTGGATAATTTCAGCCTTAGTAGCCAGCAGCTGGTACCAAATTAGATGCTTTTTCCTTGAAAATGTCCTGCGACCATCGCCGAAGGATTTTGGCCCAAGTTTGACCAAATAAACATTTTTCCCGTCGGCGGCCATTCTTTTGTCTAAATAGTAACTTGACAAAACTCTCTTGAGGGGGGACATGACGAAAAGAACTGAGAAATGGCCTGTAATTGGCTGATAATGACATCATCCGCGGAGGTTTGGATATAGTCACCGACATGACTAAAAAAAAAAAAAAAAACGAAGACAGAGCAAGAAACCGCCCAGCCTTCGGCTGCGCGGTTTAATAATAATAAAACAAGACTTTTTTTAAAAAAATTAAAACTACGCTTTTTTAACTTTTTTGCGCTCACAAAAACATTACGTAATATTTAGCAACAACGTTTTGCGAGAAAACATTACTCAGAAACAATTTAAAAGATGGTTAGGACTTGTTTCAACAACAACAACAACAAGATTTATTTGAACTGTAACATTAACTAAATAACTAATTGAACAAGAAATAAATTAAAAATACATACAGTTTCTGGTCACCCAAAATAACTAAAGAGCTAAACTAGTTGGGTGACCACCATTTATTAATTGAAAATAGGTATAAGGTCAGGAAAGAGGCATTTTACATTTTACTTTTTACACGCTTAATTAGATTACAGGACAAATAATTCTTAAACAAGTATACAATAATAAAATAAAAATAAATAAATAAGTAGATAAATAAATAACAGAAACACCAAAATATAACACTAGTATTAAAACTTAATAGAACTTAATGAAATGCTTTGAAATGCTTGAATATGTTTCCATATCTCAAACCGCCCTTGGATACCTTGTGATGCGTACACAAAGTAAATACTGATTATAGGCCTATGCACTGAAAATACTGATTAGGTTTAGGGTTAATGCAAGGGGTTAGTGGTTAGCTTCTTTATAGCGGTCGGG
>JAHPZR010001255.1:0-30685 GCA_019787425.1 Platygyra sinensis
TTCACCACAATGTTATCAAGTGTCGGCTGATGTTTTAACACACCTTTTAATTTTTTCACTGTTTATCGACGCCACAGCGATCAACGGAGAGAAAACAAGGGACAAAAAGATTCGAAAAAAAAAAAAAAAGATGAATATATCGCTTCTTTCTGGTCGGTTGCTCTGAACAGTGCGTGGACATAAAACACCAGGCGATAAGCAATTGAGGACGAATTTACACATGTAAAGCTTCTATTCGCAGGGGAAAAAATGAAAATACTTTTATTTTTTGTCGACCAAAATTGGAGGGGTTCTAGAGTTTCGGCAAATCAAAGGTCTGAGTTTTTACAGGGGGAGGTTCTAAGGTTTCGAGTCTGAGTTTTTCGGGGTCTGAGTTTTTCGGGGTCTGAGTTTTCGGTCTGAGTTTTCGGGGTCCGAGTTTTTTCGTGACACCCCTTCAGTGACCGTTGGAAACAAGCGGCCTTTCTCAGAACATTGCATCATGAGGTTATAGGCAAACGCGTCCCCCAGGGTCTTTAGGGTCAACATTTTTTGGCAAATCGCAGAGATGGGCGGTTTCAGGCGGTCCACCGGGGGGAAAAACTCCGGCTAATTTTTACTCTGGCTTTTTGCCGAATTTAAATGGCCCTGACACCAGGCTGTGAAGAGTGTTCATCGGGGAGGACATCATTTGGGGAAGAGTGTTACCTAGTAATCCCGAGTAAACTAATCTTATAGAGTTACAACTATCTATTAACTTGTGAGAAGCATGGCAAATTTAGTGCATGGTACTGTTTATGAGTAAGTCTAGCAGGCTCTGTGCAAGGTTTGTCCCAATCTCTCTTCTCATTCAACCTGTGGGTGTTCCCTTAAGGTACATGAGAAGTTCAGAACTGCATATTTTTCTCATGGAAACTTGGGCTGGTACCACAAAGATTATTTGAACTACAGTAGTGTTGCTGAAATATTACGCCGTCTTTATTCCGAGTGTCCCTCCAAAATTGAACTTAATTAACGGAGTTGTGGTTCTCTTTAAGATACATTAGCGTGAACGTTAATGATTTTTTTTTTTACATATAGGGTTTGTAATTTTTTTTTTAATTGTTTTGTTTTTTTTAACAAATTTTTCTATGGAGCGAATCCTGTTTTTTGAACCCTGTCTTTACATTGTAATGTATGAGATTGATGCAAGACCTGTTGTAGAGATTTGGTAATAGTAACTGTAACAATCATTAATCATGCATGGGTTCTAGAGGTGTTCTAGATTATAACATTCTAATCCGCTTGACAAGCGGATAACATCGCAAGCTCCTTTTTGCGACTTACCTAGTCCCTACGTTGCCGGAAAATCTGGACTAACTCTTTCGCGATGATGCCTCATCCGGATCTTAGAATCCGGAAAGTCCTGTCACGCTTACCAAGAATCTTTGCATAGTCCTTGAGCAAGTGCCTCAAAGATCTTCCTTGAAAAGACTCCTCACTAGAATCCTTAGCAATAGAGCTTTGAAATATCGCTTGCACATTTTTGTTTTCCTCATACAGATCTTATGTAAGATCCGATATCATCCTTAAGGAGCTTGATAGGATCCTTGCTTAGTTCCTTTTGGGTCCCTTCACTCAGGGTCCTTGTGCAAGATCTTGGTAAGATATCCTCGAAGAGCCTAGTAGGCTCTTTTTAATAGCAAAGATCTTTGGATCAAATCTCCTGGTAATGCATTCCTCATAGATTCTCTATTGGGAACAGCAAGGATGTCCAGTGCATATGGTCCTATTAAGGAGATCTGGTAGAAGGCTCCGAGGCAAAAGGATCCCTTGTGAGGATCTTGCTACCCAGTGTCTTTGCAAGATCTTGATAAGATCCTTGTGAGATCGCCTGAAGTGGGTCTTAGGCAACAGATCTTTGGCAAAAATCCTTGAAAAGATTCCGTCAAAGAGATCTTTCTCGAAAGATGCCTTAGGGTAAAGGGAAAAACGGATCCTCAATGGATGCTTAGAAGGATCTGTACCAAAAGATTCGTTTTTGAGGTATCTTACCCAGGATCCTAGTGAAAAAACAAGATCCTGTGAATAAGATCCTTAGGGAGATCCTGAAGGATACTTAGCGAAAACGAGTCTTTGTAGAAAGATTCCTTGCAAACGATTCCTCAATGATCTTTGAAAAGATCTAATCACAGGGAATCCTCAAGGAATCTTTTAAAGGGATCCTAGCTAAGATTCTCTTGAAACAGATCAAAGTTTCCATTAAAGATCTTTGAATTTTCATTTGCAAGATACTTTGAAAGATCTTAATGTAAGGATCCTTACATGGATCCTTATCTTTAAAGGATACTTTTGGCAGGGGTCCCTTGAAGTGATCTTTTATAGAATCCTCAAAGATCCTGGAAGGATTCTCACCATGGTCTAATTAAAATAATTCATTGGTTCATGCTTTAGCGTGCACTAGCGAGTTATGGAGCATGCGGGAAGTTTGGCGACACGAAAGAAGCGTAAGTGAGTTGCCCGAGGCGTAGCCGAGGGCAACTCTAGCTTCTTTGAGTGCTCTCAAACTTCCCAAGTGCCCCAACTCGATAAGTGCACAGCGAAAAGCATGACCAATATTATTGTTTTATAACATAGCTGGTTGGAGGGCGCTTGGGGTGGGGGAGCCACCAGGTGTACTTCGCAAATGCCAGGTAATGCCCACCGTGTTACAGGCTCTGCCACCAACTCAGCTGTCGCATGTCCGCATCATAACCCTGGTAATGCAGTTGTACTGCAGCTGAGCGACAACAGCAAAAGGCAGGTATCCGGTGCCTTTCAAAAAATGGGATTCTGTGGCTAAGGGAAGGACACCCTGACAGAAAACCCAGGCCCTTCAGGTTGGGGGTTGGGCATGGGGCCAATCCCCCCGTCCCGTAAAAAAGTATAGATTACAGAAACCGGAAACTCTAACAAGCAATGCTACATGGGGAGCAGCATAACTACTTGTCTAGCTCCAATGATAATTTTATCACATGCGGGATGACGGGATGACGGGAGCAGGTGTAAGCTGAAAGGAAGCCTATTCTCTGATAGGTTCATTGGCTTCTCCCAAATCTATTATGAAGATAGGAACATGGAATGTTCGAACGATGTACCGAATAGGGAAAACCGCAGTAGTAGCAAGAGAGATGAAGAAATACAACATCGATGTACATGTACTGGGAATCAGTGAATGTAGATCTATGGGCTGGTTTTGGGCGGATGAGGGTTCAAACAGGTCCTGTACTCAGGAAGGGACGATGATGCACACCTGAGCGGCATCGCCATGTTGTGTAAAAAGGCAGCCAGCTGTTTAATTTCTTGGTCACTTGTGAATGATTGAATTATCACGGCACGGTTCAACTTGCGTTATATCAGAACTAGCATTGTTCAAGTGTATGCTCCCACAAACGACGCCAAGGCAGAGACAAAAGATGTCTTCTATGAGCAGGTGCAAAACGTCCTTGACAAAATCCCAAAACATGATACAGTGATCCTGATGGGGGATTGGAATGTGAAGGTTGGGGATCAACAAGATGGTGAAGAAGGAGTGGTGGGCCACCACAGACTGCATGGGGTGAGGTCAGAGAATGGGGAACGCTTCGTTGAACTGTGCGCAAGCAACAATATGGTCATCACAACCACTTTGTTTCCCCATAAGGATATCCACAAGCACACATGGTATCACCAGACACCTGCACCAAGAACCAGATCGTCGTCTGTGGAAAGTTTAGAAGATCAGTACTAGACACCCGTGATTTCCGTGGAGCCAATGTCAACAGCGATCATCACCTAGTCATCACAAAGATCAAGTTGCGGCTGTGTAGAGTAGAGAGGAACATGACCAGATTAAAGAAGTACAACACTGCTAAGCTCAAATTGTGTGAGGTGGCGCATAGTTTTAAAATCAAACTGCAGAACAGATTCAGCTGCCTGACAGGTGATGAGGTCAATAACAGTGATGATCATGTCCAAGATGTGGAAAATGACTGGAAGAAGATCATGCAAACTTATCAAAAAACAGCTGAAAAGGTTCTGGGGTTTCAGTCAAGATCAAACAAACCATGGATCAGTGCTGAAAGCTGGAAGAAAATGGATGACAGGAGAGAGTTTGAAAAGGAAAATAGATTCCATCAGATCAGAAAGGGTCAGGGAGCAGCTCAGAAATGTATATTCAACCAAAAACAAGGAGGTCAAGAAACAGCTCAAGAAAGACAAGAATGACTGGGCAGAGGTCGCCAAGGAAGCACAGAAAGCTGCTGAACAGGGCCACCTTAAGGCAGTTTATGATGCTACCAGGAAATTGTCAGCCAAGAAGGGCAAGACCACGGATATGATAAAGAGCAAAGAGGGAGTACTGCTGACAAAACAAGACGAAATTCAAAAACGATGGAAGGAGCATTTTCTTGAAGTCTTGAATCATCCAGCACCTGAAGATACAGGAGAGTTTGACAACAAGGATGTGATTTCTGAATCTGAAGCAAATATTGACATTGATGTACCAACAAAGGCTGAAATCTATGCAGCCCTTAGGGAGATAAAGAACGGAACCGCTGGGGGAGTCGATAGGTTGACCGTTGAGATTTTAAAAGCAGACTTAGAAACATCTCGTAGATGTCTTGCACTACTACTTGCATAAGGTACGGGAGCAAGAACAAATACCAGAGGATTGGCACTGGGGATTGATAGTGAAACTGCCAAAGAAAGGCGACCTCACCAAGTGCAGCAATTGGAGAGGAATAACGCTTATGGTGGTTGCAGCAAAAGTTCTGGGCAGAATGATAATTACACAAATACGGGATGGAATTGATAACAAACTGCATCAAGAACAGGCAGGTTTCAGGAAGGGCCGCTGCACCACAGAACAAATATTCATACTGCGCAATATTATTGTTTCGTTCTAACACGAAATTAATGCATGATGTATTTATGTGATATGACATAACAATGTCTATCGTAATTAATTGATAAGACCGTTGAAGCTGACACTACTAGTCGCAGATTTGAGAGAGACCAGCCAATGAGTACATAAATGTCATTCTTAGTTAATGTCTATTAATCCTGGCATTTATTAACTATAATTCTAATCTGTTATAATACTAGATTTCGAATACTTTCTGGTAAAGATGATGATTAAATAAACTGTGAAATATTTGGAACCTTGGCGATTGTTGTGACTAGCAGTACAATTGATGAACAGCGAATTGAATTGAATTCTAACCTTCATGTCTGCTTTGTCCACTTCGAGAAAGCATTTGATTCTGTAGATCGTTCTGTACTATGGAGGATTATGAGGAGTTACAGCATTCCTGAGAAGATTGTGAAGGTGGTGAAAGTGATGTACAGTGGGAGTGAATGTGCTGTAATTGACGGGTCAGGAGTGTACTCGGGATTGGTTTGAGGTCAAAATCAGTGTTAAACAGGGTTGTTGTATGTCTGGGTTTCTTTTCCTGCTTGTTGTGGACTGGGTTAGGGGAAGACCACCAAACATGGGAACAAAGCATCAGATGGAAGTATAACAACTTCCTAGAAGATCTTGACTTTGCTGACAACCTAGCACTGACTTCTATCAGTAGAAGTCATATCCAGACTAAAGTCAGCAACCTGGGATGTTATGCTATTAAAATGACGGGCCTCAAGACAAACACAGCAAAGACGATGATGATGTGCGGGAACAACACCACAGACAGAAAGGTCCAGGTTGATGGAAAAGAACTGGAACAGTGTTGAAATTTGTTTATCCAGGAGGAACAGTGGCCCAGGAAGGGGGTTCAGACTTGGAAAAAGCCAGAGCAGCATTCAGCAAGGTTTGAAACATATGGAAGAGCAGTCAACTGAAATTAAAAACTAAGCTAAAAATCTTTAAGTACAATGTTATAGCTGTTCTGTTATATCGTTGTGAAACATGGCGTATCACTAAAAGAGATGCGGCCAAGCTAGACATATTTCTACATAAGAGTCTGAGAAGGCCTATAAAGATCTATTGGCCAATGAAAATATCAAATGAGGAGATTCGAAGGCAGGCTAGTTATCAGTACCATCAATGAGCAAATCTTCCGGTGACACTGGAAGTTCATCGGCCACGTTCTCAGAATGGACCCAACTACAGCTGTAAGCATCTGAAGACAGCATTAACGTGGACCCCAGAGGGAAGAAGAAGTCGTGGCAGACCGAAAGAGACCTGGTGGAGAATCGAAGCAAAGAAGAACAGCATGCATTGGTTTTTGGATCATGGAGCGAGGCAACAGTGGCTGCTTGTGACTGTGTGACATGGCAAAGGAGTGTGTCTGGTCCAATACCCACTTAGGGTTATGGCTAAATGATCATGATGATGATGATGAGTGTATAAAAATCAGATGTTTAATCCACATCTGTATTCATTGTGCATCAGTTAATTCAGTTTTATTATTTCAGATATACTGGTCTCACGTTACATAATGTACCCTGATGCTCTATAAGCCAGGCAATACTCTAAGATGAGCAACTAGGACCGGTCTGAAAATACGTATCCATCATAGAGAGAGCTGACTGCAATTGGTTAAGTGATAGTACATTACAGTCTGTGTCAGGACAGGGTGGAGCTTACTTCGGCTTCTCTAGCTAGCATTACGTGGCTCCAGAGGAGTATTTCTACCCAGGCTCCTCCCTTTTCCCTGGATGGGATGCTACTGTAGGTCACTACAGGGTTATCACCCCCCACCCCAATCCCCCTTCAAAATTTAATGTTAACCACTCTGTGAAGAGAGGCACTGTGAGAGTAGTGTCTTGCCCTAAAGCGCAATGCAATGATCCTGGCAATGGCTGAAAATGGACTGTTAGATCTGGAGTACAGTGCACCTTCCTTTAGGCCACAGTGCTTCTTCTACATTAATGGAACCCGTAAAACTGATTTTGCAATGTTCTTGATCATGATCACCACGTCTAGCTGTAAAAAGAGCACTGTATCCTACGACTCCTGGGAGTCCAGTTACCTGCATATAACGTTGTGATCAAAAGGCAGTGTTGATCAATAAACTTGATCAGCAATAAAATATTAGCCCTCACCAAAAGATGGAGAAACCAAGTTAGTTTCATACTTTGCTAAAACTTATGAAGAACTTTATAAAGTCCCCCTCTCTCCCAGTGTTATCAGGTGAGTAACCTTTCTTAAGTTGTTTAATTCCTAGAATGGAACCTTACCATGAAATTTAGATGTTGAAAAGGGAAATGAGGCAACTTCTCCAGACAATGCAGCCAATACATGGGTCTCAAACATTGTCCTAAATAGGTGAGGGTCAGTCTTATTGGCCTTTGAGACTTTTCTGTTCTGTTAAAAAAATTGACAAACAAAACCTCCATGAAAATATGATATAAATGCACAGTCTTCATCAAAGGACAGGTATCTTCATGTATTTCCTATTTACACTAATATTACACCTTACAGACAATGCACAGGGCTAAAATAATACTAACTTTTCATCTACATATAATACTTTCCATTGTGGAAAATAAAATAATTAGGAAAATACATATTTGCATCTTCAAAAAAGATACCTGGATATTAAGAATGAAGCTGAGTAAGATATGGAGAATTCTCCAGATCAAGGAGGGTGTTATTCATAGAGGCTGAAGGACAAGGTGGATAGCACCCTCCAAGATCTACAGAATTCTTTTATATTTCCTTCGAAAACCGAATTCAATAATAATTATTGCTGTTTTATTCATTCACAATATTTTCCCGTTCTTAAAAGAGTTTCGCCATTTTGCTCTTTGTTTGTGTGCTTACCAAATACAGCACAATCTCGTCCCCAGGTTTTCTTGGTCAACGGTTCAATAATCTACAGTGGGCTGCACTTTTGACGTCATTGGTTCAATATGACAAAGATTATTTTTCAAATTTGGTCAACAGCAGCTAGTTACAGTGAATTATGCCTGTGGTTTTAACCAATCAGAAATGGAGAAATATTTTGAATGAATAATAATAAGCAACTATTGAATGAGGCTGAGTGGGATATGAAGAAATCTACAGATCAAGGAGATCTGATCATGCAAAATTTATCATATCCTACAAAAGCTGAATTTGATAATTGCTTTCTTATTTATTCAAAATAATTTCAAACTCTAAAATGAGAAAATGAGCTCTTTGTTTTTCTGCTCACCAAAAATAATGCAACCTCATCCCCATGTTTTCTCGTTCAATGGTTCAATTATCTGCAGCGGACCGCACTTTTGACATCTTTTTGGGGTCATCCGTTGGGCTGCTCTTTTGATGCCATTAGTTCAATATCACAAAATTTGTTCCAAATTGGGTCAACAACAGCTGGTTATGGTGTATATGTGTGGTTTTAAACAATCAGAAACAGCAAAATATTTTGAATGAATAATAATTAACAATTAGACTACGAGCCCGAGTTTTCTTCGAGTAGATAGTCAACGAGGCGCAGTCGAGTTGACTCGTAGGAAACTAGGGCGAGTAGTCTAATTGTTTTAGTATAAATTTACTGTAGTCTCATTGCATAAAAAGAAAAAAATATCAAGCAACACGTAGAAAAGAACTGTTTTATTATGTTACATCAGGTTCAAACGTGATGCGCGATGTGCACTGATGCGTAACCGTTGACTATCAGCAGAAAGAAAACGGTAATATAGCCAATCAAATTCACGGATTCACAATAGACTACAGTAAATTTATAATATAATAGCCTTTATCTGATGTTGTGGGTTTAATGCAAAAAAAAATGATCTTGGCCGAAAGCCTCCCACCTACTGTTAGTAATAATTGTTTAAAAAAAGATACCTCAGGTGACGAGGTTTGCACAAGCCCTGTATCCTGATCCATGCCCACCACAACACAGATCTCAATCAGACTGTCCTGTAACTTGCTGAAGTGACTGTCCATTGTGTCTCTTTCAACTGAAACATAGTAAATAATTTAAGTGCTAATATCATCAAGCTTAACTCTTATGAGTACAAACTCAGATGCCTGGCCAATTCATACAGCTATGAAGAGTGAGTAGTATTAGCATGCACAATCTAGTGGCTCACCTAACTTAAACACAGATAATGAAAAAAGGTCCCCCTGTGAGGACATCATAAAACATTTCTATACATTCTCTGTTTTAGGAAAACAAGTGCTTTTGTTTTAAACACATATTAACCCCTATGGCAGATCTAGGGGAGGGGTCCTGGTTACCCAGGACTCCTCTCAACCCCTCCCTCCTCCCTATTTTAGGAATAAAACAAATCACAGCAGAAAGAAAAGCCAGCATGGCAAGCACCTCCTCCTCCACCTTAGCTTAAGGTCTGGATCCACCACTGCAGGTGCATGCTTTAAGTCAAAATAAATTGATGTATGCTTTGCATTTGTGGTTCACCAGGCAAGTTTCTGCACCAATAAAAAGTACTGGCTACACTGCAGTACCCTAGAAGGGAACAATATTAACAATATCCCTTTCTGGGTAATTAACAGGTGTACTCCATATATATCACCTAATGAGAGGAAATTGTTGTTCTCTGTGGAAGAACACAATACCCTTGAGACAGTGACTTACAATGGGTGACCATTCGGGAGCACACTTATGACATCACTCGTTACTGCACAGGGGGGAAGGTGCTTGCCTAAAAACAAAAGGTATGCGAGGTTGAAGAGGAGGAGGGCTGAAAGACAAGAGTTGACAACAATAGATGCACGGAACATTAAGTGAAAGTTATATCACTGTTTCAGTCTGACCTGACAGAGGGGGACATGGGGGGGTTCTGAGCACCGCAACACCGCAAAAAAATTTAACGAACACCGCATCACTGCAAGAAAAGTCAACGAAACACCGTCACCGCAAGTCCGCAACACGTATTTTTAGCGCCATGATTCGTCGTTCATCTACACTTAAAATAATATTTTTATGCCGCAACAATTTTTTTCACAAAATAAACTCATCACAACGCTTTTCATTGTCCACAAGTCGTTCTTGAGACGAAACCTTGCGCGAAGGAAGCGGACGAAGGAAAAGAGAAGAGGCATCAGCTTCACCCCAGATCCCTTCCTTCTTTTACTTAGCTCACTTTTCTTGGTGTAAACCACTGACTGACCTACCTTGACCTATCTATAAGCCCTATCTTGACTGAAAGTCTTCCTTGACCAAGTATAAAGTGGCCTGCAGCAGGGTCACCTTTGAGATGCTTGAGTCACATGCGCGGAAGGTGAAGACCACAGCGATCCACGCGAAGGAGGCTATTGAAGAGGCGCCTAGCTGTGTTGGCGTTCGATATCGATAATCGTTTGGAAAAAAAAAAAAGAAGGTCAAGAAAGCCGCAGGACCTTTGAGCAGGTATAGACCGGTAACAAAATGACCTCTGGACTATCCTAGACTGTAAGTTAAGTCATTCAGATATAGAATGGCAACGAGGAAAGGAAAAAAATAGTTACCAAATGCACTTCCTTATAGCTTAGACAGGTTTCTTTCTCCGACCTGCCGACGCGACATCTGAATATATTTAGTGGCCGGTAGTTTACGCCACCTTTTCCTTTTTTCGTAGAAAAAACTTCCGCAATCGACACGATGGTCGGTTGCTAGGGCTTTTCCTCCCGCAACTTTCTTAAATTTAATATTTAGCTCACAGAAGGGAACTTTATATTTTAAATGAAGCAAGACATTAGAACATATTAATTGGAGGAAATTTTTCTTTATATTTGTACCATTGTAAAGGTATTTTTGAGTTTTCTGGGTAGTATGATGACGTAAATGACACCTATTTTTAGTAAAAACACTAAAAATTTCAAAAGCAGTGTTAAAAAGGGTGCAGGAATTTTTGTCACATAGATACAATATTAATTGTGGAAACCCCATCTCAATCGGATAAAATGGCGTAGAGTTACAGGTAATTAAAGAAATTTAAATTTCCCACCACATAACCATATATGGTCAAAATTTCGGGGGTTTTAAAAGTGAAAACAATGGATGTTTTGGCAACGGAAAAAAGACAAAGCTGCATAAAATCAAAATTGATTTTTTTTATTTGGCATATGTGGTGCTATGACGCGTGCTTCGTCACGTTTCGTCACGTTTGACGTCATTTGACGTCATAATGACGTAAAACGTGACGAAAGATTATTGCATATTTTTACAGGTGAGACATTGCTCTTTCAGTGGATGGTAGTTTGGGTATCTCAAGTGATGTACTTTTGGCGATATTTTCCTTTAAAATTTGCCATTTTTATGGCGCTTCGCAAGTAGTTCGAAAGGGAAGAAGTTTAAAATTCTGTAAAAAAATCAGATGTTGATCAAATTACCAAAACCGCCTCTCAACGTATCAAGTAACAGTTGCTTGATTCGAATAACGTGTTTTTACCCGGAATTATAGCGTTTTCTTTGCTTGGCAAATTGTTAAAGATGTGCCTTAAAATGGCCGCTGAAAGCCCTCTCAGAGGGGCAAAACCAATATGGTCGCCCCAGCGCTAAAATACGAATCGAATCGAACTTAAAAAGATATTTTTGTGAATCACTTATCTAGACCGTTCATCTGGGAAAGTTTGAGGAATTTCATTTTTTCTCGTCCAAATGACGATAGTCGAAAATTATAGAGGACGGCTCTTAATAATTTTACAGCGGATAAATATATGTACATACAAACATATAAATAAATAGCTGCTGGAAGACCTAGCAACAGGAATGAACTTCCCTGGTGATAAAGGCCACCGGAAATAATATATGTAAAACAAGAACATGAATAAAATATACATAATGACAGGCAGTATTATAAAACGAATGTAGTAAAATATTATGTGTTACAAAAATAGTGCTGACTGAAATTAAATAACAATTACATTAAATCTCTGCTATCAGTAGCAAAACAGTAGTCTTATGTCTTTTTTGAATATTGCTTTGTGATTCCCTCTTCCTAATAGATATAGGTAAATTATTCCAAAGACGAGCAACTCTAGGAAAAAAAGACGACCTAAATAATTCTGTTCTTGTATAGTTAGTTTTAAAAGTTAGTTCAGTGTTCCTCAAAATATCGGGTTCATGCTCAGAATTATAAAACTGCAGATAATTAGAGATATCAAGGCCATAATAACTATGCAGGCATTTGAATGAAAAAAATGAAGAGTTAATAGATTCGTCTAGAAGATTGCTACATTAGACCAGTCTTACTCAAACGTTCTTTGTAAGAAATCCTATTCCCAACCATGAGCTTATTCGCCCGACGTTGTACGGCCTCTGCCATATCGCCCCCTTAAATAAGCTTGATGAGTAGACCACACTTGAGAGGTCTAACGAGGTGAACATACAGCTTTTTAATAACATCAGCAATGACACACGACAAACGTCAATAGACATTTTAGCCTAAATTTTAGTAAATTTTCAGTGTAATAAGAGTAAGCGACCTCAATGCCTTGTTGTCTTTTTTATATAGTCATCTTGCGTTTCAGCGCGATCCGAAACCTTTTAAGCGATTTATCGCTTTTTGAGTTTCCTCTCATAAGAAGAGTAAAAGGTACATACTCGGTTCTGAAGTCACTCCTTCTGGAAGCGAAAAAAAGACACTTAAAGCATGCCAGCCGCCCCAATTCCTCCACAGAATCATAGTACAGGGTTAAGCGCTCCGTTCCAGTAAAATTCTTAGCCAAATTCATCTCCACAGCGCACACTACAAAGCTCTGGATTTTTATTATGTTGACGGGTCAACAGATCATAAGTTGCGTGATCGATTCCACAGCGAAAGTGAACAGTACAAGTTGCATGATTCAATGATTATATTCTTTGCATAGCGTGTTGTAATCCGCGAGGTTTGTTTACGTCTAAGGAAAAAATAGCTTGACCTTTCAAACGAATATAAATTTAGATATGTTAAAAGGGTTTAGACTAAGTTTTAACTTTTTTTCCCTCGAAAATTCCACCATTGCTTCTGGCAAAGTAAACACGATCTTACATTTATCACCGTTAGCGTATTCCATAGCCAGACGTAATACCTTTATAGCGCATTGAATATTCCCTTCGAAAGTGAACAGAAACAAAAATCCAGATTACAAAATCTTCTGTTTCGCACGCAAAACGAAAATACAGCTTAACTCTGGATAATTTTAGCCTTAGTAGCCAGCAGCTGGTCCCAAATTAGATGCTTTATACTTGCAAATGTCCCGACGCCCATCGCCGAAGGATTTTGGCCCAAGTTTGACCAAATAAACATTTTTCCCGTCGGCGGCCATTTTTTTTGTCTAAACAGTTAATTTGCTAACTTGACAAAACCCTCCTGAGGGGTATATGATGAGAACAACTGATAAATGGCCTGTAATTGGCTGATAACGACATCTTCCGCGGAGGTTTGGGATTAGTAACCGACAAAACGAAAAAAAAAACAACAAGAATTTTTAGAAAAAATTAAAACCGCGCTTTTTTAACTCTTTTGCGCTCACAAAAACATTACGTAATATTTAGCAACAACCTTTTGCGAGAAAACATTACCCGGAAACAGTTTAAAAGATGGTTAGGACTTGTTCCCATATCTCATACCGCCCTTGGATACCTTGTGATGCGTACACAAAGTAAATACTGATTAAAGGCCTAAGCACTGAAAATACTGATTAGGGTTAGGGTTAATGCAAGGGGTTAATGGTTAGCTTCTTTATAGTGGTCAGGTTTCCGATATGGTACCGCGTTTTAAAACTCACGGTTACTCACACTGTCCGACTGCGCGTTTGTTATCTTTTTGATCTTTACGCAAACGTTCAGCTCGTGAAACGTGATATAGTTACCGCCGTCATCTACTGTTACATAACAACCGACTTTAACTACGCGAAACGTGACTCTCGCCTTTCAGCATATGAATGGTTATGTTACAAGGGTTTGTACTTTACTTTACTTAATAATTTTACAGCAGATAAATATGTGTACATACAAACATATAAATAAACAACCTCGTTCCCAGGGTCCACTCTCTACTTCGAGAAAGTACCCTGGTTATTGCTGGTCACGTGTCTGCTAGATTTTAGCAGATTCCAGAGATGTGATTGAAGGGAGGGGCTGGAGAGTTATAGTTTGTATTCACTGAGCTCACCTACTGAGCCCAGTAGCGAGTGGAATTTGTAAAACTCCCGTTGTGGATCGGCAAAACTCACCGCGAAGAAATCGTCACATTCGACATTGGAAGTTCAATGCGTTCAATGCTCGGCTAAAAGGTTAGCTCCACATTTGGCTCAATTTTTCCCATCGACAGTTGGACGGTCTTTGGAACTTGTGGCGGTGAAAAAATTTGGCAAAGAACTTGGAACTGAAAACCACAACAGTAAATGGACCGCGCGGTGAACTTAATTTATTTTTCATTCGGCGAAATCCCAACGTATGTATTTACTCATTTGTTTAGAGTCAAACACGTCGTATGTTCGCCCTCAAAGGTAGTTTTGGATTTGATTTAATTATTCCCATGGACAGTTTGACGATGATTCCCTTCTCTTGCAGCGAAAAAAATCTACGAAGAATTTGACAACAACGTCTGCACGGCAAATAAGCTTGATTAATTAAGCAGCTTATATTTTTCGATCGGCAAAATCATAACAGAGGCATTGAGTATTCGTTTAGAGTTTGAGACAAGCTTTGAATTTGATTGAATTCATCCAGTCAGAAAGTTTGGCGGTCATTCGATTCTCTTGCAGCTGTAAAATTTTGTAAACAACTTGACAACGACATCGGTCGCGCATTGCAAAATGCATTGGCTTTTGTTTTTAAACTGTTTAGCGGTAAATCCAGTTTCTGGTCAAGAAAGTAGCTCCAAGTTGAATGTTCCCATCGATAGTTTTACAGTTATTTAATTCCTTTGGGGTGAAAAACTGATTAAATAATCCGAAGCAGGTTGTTGACGGTTATTTGAAAAAAGCAGTGAAATATAAGCAAAGTTCCCTCTCAATCAACATCTCATAATCATGAAGTTCAGGTAGAGCCGAAGCAGCTGGCCAGGCAGGATCTCTGACAAATAACTTGCTTCCTTTTCAAAATAGCGTCCGTATAGCAGCGCAACATTCACCTCCCAAAAGAGTGTTGACATAATTAAGTTCAGGACCCACCCTCTGTGCGGCTTGGGTTGGCATGCTTGGACACGTGACCAGCCATAATCAGGGTACTTTCTCGAAGTAGAGGGAGGACCTGGGAACGAGTTGCTAAATAAATAGCTGCTGCAAGACCTTAGCAACTAGAATGAACTTCCCTGGTGATATAGGCCTCCAGAAACAATATATGTAAAACAAGAACATGAATAAAATATCCATAATGACAGGCACTATTATAAAACGAATACAGTAAAATATTATGTGTTACAAAAATAATGCTGACTGAAATTAAATAACAATTACATTAAATCTCTGCTATCAGTAGCAAAACAGTAGAGTCTTAGGTCTTTTTTGAACATTGATTCGTGATTCCCTCATCCTAATAGATATAGGTAAATTATTCCAAAGACGAGCAACTCTAGGAAAACAAGACGACCTAAATAATTCTGTTCTTTCATAGTTAGTTTTAAAAGTTAGTTCAGTGTTCCTCAAAATATCGGGTTCATGCTCAGAATTATAAAACTGCGAGATATCGAGGCCATAATAACTATGCAGGCATTTGAATGAAAAAAATGAAGAGTAAATAGATTCGTCTAGAAGATAGCTACATTAGACTAGTCTTATTCAAACGTTCTTTGTAAGAAATCCTAATCCCAACCACGAGCTTAGTCGCCCGACGTTGTACAGCCTCTGCCATATCGCTTAAATAAGCTTGATGAAGAGACCACACTTGTCAGGTCTAACGAGGTGAACATACAGCTTTTTAATAACATCAGCAATGACACACGACAAACGTCAATAGACATTTTAGCCTAAATTTTAGTAAATTTTCAGTGTAATAAAAGTAACTGACCTCAATGCCTTGTTGTCTTTTTTATAGTCATATTGCGTTTCAGAACGATCTGAAACCTTTTAAGCGATTTATCGCTTTCTGAGTTTCCTCTCGTAAGGTTAGTAAAAGCTACATACTCGGTTTTAAAGTCACTCCTTCTCGAAGCGAAAAAAAGACACCTAAAGCACGCCAGCCGCCCCAATTCCTACTCAGAATCATAGTACAGGGTTAAGCGCTCCGGTCCAGTAAAATTCCAAGCCAAATTCATCTCCACAGTGCACACTACAAAGCTCTGGATCATAAGTTGCGTGATCGATTCCACAGCGGAAGTGAACAGTACAAGTTGCGTGATTCAATGACTATATTCTTAGCATAGCGTGTTGAAATCCGAGAGGTTTGTTTACGTCTAGGGAAAAAATACCTTGACCTTTAAAACGAATAATTATGCTAAGGCTAAGTTTTAACTTTTTTCCCCCCAGAGAAAATTCCACCATTGCTTCTGGCGAAGTAAACACGATCTTACATTTATCACTGTCAGCGTATTCCATAGCCAGACGCAATACCTTTTTAGCGCATTGAATATCCCCTTCGAAAGTGAACAGAAGAAAGAAAGACAAATGAAACTGACTAGATTTATATTTTCACGACGTTTCGAAGTCATCGTAACTCCATTGTCAAGTGATAAATACTTACAAGTGTTAGAGTTTAAATAGATTTAAAGCATAATTTGCATACTGGGTGTTGTAAAAAAATGTTATACAAATAACTTTGCCTTGATCGAGTCGCTTTGGACATTAAGAGAGGGTGACAATTCCCTAATGTATAGCATTTCATAAATTAAACAGTCCTGTTTAGTCTTACATTTTCGTAAGACTGTAAAGTACCGATTGATATTATCAGGCAAACAATCGTGTTGATTATTGAAATGTTGCTTGATGCTAGAAGAATTAAATTTATGTTCCTCACAACGTTCGTGTTATAAGTTATAAGTTTTTCTAAGCAACTGTTCAGAAAGTGAACAGAAACAAAAATTCCAGATTACAAAATCTTCTGTTTCGCACGCAAAACGAAAATACAGCTTAACTCTGGATAATTTCAGCCTTAGTAGCCGGCAACTGGTCCTAAGTGTCATTCTTTATCCTTGCAAATGTCCTGATGTGCATCTCCAACGGATTTTGGCCAAGTTTGACCAAATAAACATTGTTCCCGTCGCCCGTCGGCGGCCATTTGTCGAAACAGTTAACTCGCTACCTTGACAAAACCCTCCTGAGGGGGGATATGACGAAAAGACCTAAGAAATGGCCTGTAATTGGCTAATGATGACATCATCCGCGGAGGTTTGGATATAGTTACCGACAAAACTACAAAAAAAAAACAAGAATTTTTTAAAAAATTAAAACCGCGCTTTTTTAACTCTTTTTCGCTCACAAAAATATTACGTAATATTTAGCAACAACGTTTTGCGAAAAAACATTACCCGGAAACAATTTAAAAGATGGTTAGGACTTGTTCCCATATCTCAAACCACCCTTGGATACCTTGTGATGCGTACACAAAGTAAATACTAACAATAGGCCTTAGCACTGAAAATACTGATTAGGGTTAGGGTTAATGCAAGGGGTTAATGGTTAGCTTCTTTATAGCGTTCGGGTTTCCGATTAGGTACTTAAATTAAACCACCTGTTTGTAGTGTATTTTCGGTGGTCTAGTGCTTAGAGTGAAAGTCTGCCGAGCTAGCGTCCGGGGTTCAAATCCACCTCGTCTCAATGAAATTTTTTTAATTTTTTTTCCCCTTTAAAATTGAAGAGACTTGCACTTTGACAACATTTGTTGAGCAGAAACTAACTCTCTGTGCCAAGAAACTTAGAAATTTCATGCCAGTCTACGTGAATAGGGAGAGGGCATGAGATATGGAAATATTCTTTGCCTGAAGCGGGTCTCGCGTGACTTGTAATCGGAGAATTCTGTTTATGTCTGGGGAAAAAATACCTTGACCTTTCAAACGACTATCAATTTACATATCTTAAAAGGGTTTATGACGAGCGCTATAAAACATGATAAAAGGCTAAGTTTTAACTTTTTTCCCCAGAAAATTCCATCATAGCTTCTGCCGAAGTAAACACGTTCTTACATTTATGGCCAGAAGTAATACCTTTATACCGCATTGAATATTCCCTTCGAAAGTAAACAGAAACAAAAATTCCAGATTACAAAATCTTCTGTTTCGCACGCAAAACGAAAATACAGCCTTAGTAGCCAGCAGCTGGTACCAAATTAGATGCTTCATTCTTGCAAATGTCCTGCGCCCATCGCTGAAGGATTTTGGCCCAAGTTTGACCAAATTAACATTTTTCCCGTCGGCGGCCATTCTTTTGTCTAAACAGTTAATTCGCTAACTTGACAAAACCCTCCTGAGGGGGGATATGACGAAAAGAACTGAGAAATGGCCTGTAATTGGCTGATAATGACATCATCCGCGGAGGTTTGGATATAGTCACCGACAAGACTAAAAAAAAAAAAAAAAAAAACCGAAGGCAGAGCAAGAAACCGCCCAGCCTCCGGCTGCGCGGTTTAATAAATAGGTAATTCATCAACCTACTTGCCTTCAAGTTTCGTTACATTCGATGCATTCTACTTCTGTCTACGACTTTTGAACTCTTAGTTTTATAAGGAGTGGGAGGAAAAGCCCTAGCAACCGACCACCGTGATCAATAACACAAAAATTTCCAGGATTGTTTCTGTCTTCGCTCCTCCACGTATCTACGTAGCGAGCTGAAGGGCTTATACAAAACATGGACCGGGGTCCATGGACCACCCCTTGGACCCCGTCCATGGACCACCCCATGGACCACCCCTAATATTCAACAGGAAATCGCCCCTGTTAATATGAAAATTTACCGGAGGTCAAGGTATGAACAAAAACACAGACTTGTATTTATTGCTTACGTCCTCGAGGGTTTGTCTCGTAACAGCGAGTTGGCGGTTTAACGCGGGGTAGAACAACAAAGTCTTGTGACTATACATAGCTTGCAATACAGGCGTACTTTGTGGGTACGAGCAATAAATACTCACCTGATCTTTGGATCGTTTCAAGGCAACTGCCATCACTTACTGCCATCTTGGATGAGGGAGCGAGAAGGGGTTGGAGCGAGTTATGTTATCCGGCAGCCCACCCCCTCCAAGGTCACGCTTCGTTCAATACGAAAACTGAATACATTCTTGCCCTCCGATTAAATTTACAAGCTGGAAAGAAAATATTGGGTGTAGAAATGCTCTAGATCTTCTGTATCTCAAAACGAGTTTGTGGTCTTCCCATTTATGGGGTGCTATCCCAAAGCAACCCGCTATTACGAGACAAACCCTCAAGGACGTAAGCAATAAATACGACTGAGTCTGTTTTTGTTCATACCTTGACCTCCGGTAAATTTACATATTAACAGGGGCTATTTCCTGTTGAAAATTAGGGGTGGTCCATTGGGGTGGTCCATGGACCAGGTCCATGGGGTGGTCCATGGACCCCCCCCCCCCCCCCCCCCATGGACCGGGTCCATGGGGTGGTCCATGGACCCCGGTCCATGTTTTGTATACGTCCGTGAGCTGGGAGCTCCGGGTGGCAGAGGTCAAGTTACTTGTCAAGTTACGTATAAATGAAAACAGCTTCGGATTGGCAGCCAAAGATTGACTAGACAGTGTTGATCTGTATTTTGTTACAAATTAGTAACCTTGATGGTACATGTACATGTTTGCCATGAATTAGCACTGATTAACGAAGTCTACATACTAAACTTAGGCCAAATCTAGGTTTGGAAAAGGTCAAACAAGAAACCCCAGCACCGCAAGTAATTTCATTTCACCGAACACCGCAACGTAAAAAACATACGACCGCAGCACCAGATGGCCAACACCCATTCGAGATTCTTTGATGAATGATCTTGTTTGAAAAACGTAACTCCGTATATTACATGATGAATTATAACAAAGTCAGGATGATGTAAATACAAGCATGCAATACTCTTGTTGATAACTTACAACACCACCTCATTAGAAAATAAAGGTTCTGGTAAACAAGCAATATTAGGAATTCACTCAGTGATATTGCACAAATAAACTTATATAAGACTCATATTTTACCTATTGAAGGAGAATAATATAACTTTACAAATTTGAGCGTGCTCGCAAGCACAAAGGCAAATCTAGGCGTGTCCTGACTCACTAAAAAAGAATGCAAATCTTTAAGTCACAAAGCCGAGTATGTAGTCTAAAATATGCGACTGATGAGGCGCTAAAGCTCTTTGTCTTCTGAAACGTTCACTGTGGGGACAGTTAAATTTCATTAGATTTTCCATTTAACATCGTTTCATGTGACTTTTCAATTGCAAGCAACATGAAATAATTGTCTGCATTCAACTAAATTAGTTTTCTCCTCTTCTCCGAAGTAGCACAAAGTAATTGAAGCGAAGCCAAGGATGAGACATAATCAAAATTACAATAGACGAGTTCACGCTCTAAGGGGTATTATGGGTAATCACGGCAAATTTACAAAGAAGCAAAGCTGTAAAACAAATGTTTTTCTATATATTTCCGTTCTGATTTAAAATTTGGTGACGAAACACATACAGTATGCGGAGTAACCTCTTTTCAAGGTTTACCAGCGTTTCTGAGACGATCGAGTGAATGTTGTGGGCGCACGAACTTTTTTTACGGTTAAAACCAAATGATTTGATCAAGTATTAGCCGCTCAAGCCACAAAAATAGCATCCCGTTACTCTGATAAGAAGGCTAATGCCTAGGTCAATCGACTCGGAAACGCTAGTAAATACAGAAAAGGGGTTTCTCCGCTTACAGTAATAGTTTCTTCTCGAAAATGAAACTCAGAACGGAAATATGAAGAAAAACGTACATTTTGCTGCTTTGTTTCCTTGAAATCTTGCCCTGATTACCCATAATGCCCCTTTGAGCGTGAACTCGTCTATAAAGACGTTCGCTGGCTAGAAAATGTTAAAAGAAACATGAGCTTTTGGCTTTCGATCAACAGCCTTCGACGGATCACGGATGAAAACTGGAATGAAAAATGATAACATATAAGGAAATAAGGCGAGATAAAAATGATAAGAAGAACAAAAGCAAAGTAAATGTGTTAATTAGGTGACTATTTTAATTTTTAAAACGAATACTATACTGGTTTGGTATCTTCTCCGAATTGTCAGCTCTTGCAGCATGCTTGGTGCAGAGGTTTGCCAAGCCTCCAAAGTTTTTTTTTTAATGCGAAAAGAGCTTTTGTCAATGACACAAGAATTATCAAAGTCTATGCGACGGTCGAATGACCACGCATGTTTCGCAATGTTTGATCCACTGGCACATGTTTTGACAGATATGTTCTTTCCTTCAAGTTTTCCTTGGAAAAACGTTTTCTATTCGACACTCCAGTACATGTTACCCATGTCTTTCTCTTTAGCTGTCATTTTTTCCGTCTGAATAAGTGTTATGTCTTGCTTCAAGCAACCAACAGCAAACAATGGAAATATGCATCCGAAAAAAAACTCAGAAATTTACATAAAAACGCACATGCGCTGGGCCCAAATGAAAATCTGTTACAAGCCGTGACAATTGAAGCGAAAACCGTACTCCTAAACGGTAGCCTATCACATAATTTCTAAGTCCAAAGAAGTACAAGCGGAGCAGGGCCGTAGCCAGAAAAAAATTTTGACTGAGGCAATGTCTATGAATAACTTATGACTGAGGCAATCAGTCCATGGTTGAGTTCTCTTCCTAGGTATTAGGTACTATAAACAACAAAAGCCAAAGAAATGACCGAGGCAAGTGCCTCGGTTGGCCTGTTACTAGCTACGGCGCTGCGGAGTTGCTTTAACTGGCCTCGACACCATCGAAATAAAATTGCCGCCAAAATTTTACCAAAATACAATACAGTAAGGGCCTGTTCACATGGAGGTGGGGGACCCCAGGTAGATGAGGTACCCCACCTACCTGTGGTAAAAGAAAGCTAGCCTTCACATGCAATATTTATAACCCCGGGGCGCTGGGGTGAGGTTTCCAAATGCTTCCAGATTGTTTCTTTTCTCTGTGATAACCTTTCTTCAATAAGAGCTCGTCCTTTGTCAAGCTGTTATTTACAGTGACTGCTTATTTCATTCAACGGCTTTTCGGGCTCAGTGAGCCTTTCAAGGCAAAATTCATCGAAGAAATCAATCGTTAATCTAAACATCGGTGTATTTTTGTGTACATCGTCGACAGGCCCTGCTCAAAATCCTTTCCATTTAGTGTAGCCCTTGAGGAAGGTTAGTCCTGTCTAACCGAAATATTGGGCATTAAATTTAACATTTATAGCCGTCCGGTCAGCCTTTCAATTGGTTTTATAATAGATAAATGCCCAGCTAAACATCACCCCACCCCACCTTCAGCATTCACATGGAGAAAACTCACCCCACCTAAGCGGGTTACCCGGCACGGCTGATCGGGCAACCCGCCTAGGTGAGGTACCCCACCTCTCATGTGAAAGCAGTCAAGAAGAAAAGAGAAATTGTATGGAGAGATTGGTAACACCACTAAGGCGGGGGACCTCACCTACCTGGGGTCCCCCACCTCCATGTGAACAGGCCCTAAGACTCAATGCCATGCAATGTTATATAATACATTGGCTTTAAATGACCTGTCACTTTAATTCTACTATACATAACTCAAGGCAAGTAAGGCACTACAATAAGCTTCTGACAAAAAGTCCCCAGCGTTCATCTGTAATCGTCATGGCCGAATCTTAAGAAGAAACAATCGCTCACGCACATGCAATTTCCTTTTTTTGTGCAGCACTTTTCTAACCACTGCCATTCAAGATGTTATTGGTTATTCACCAAGAATAACACAAGTGGACACCTATTTTATTTCAGTTCTGATTTACCAATGAAAATAAAAAAGCAAAATTTAACCGCTGTGCCTATATCGACTCTCCATAAGAGCCAGACCCTAAAGATCGCGACCTCAGAGGGGGAGATTGCAGAATCCAAAACACAAACAGCAAGAATAGTGGGCTAATATTGGCTGATGGAATTAAATTTAGAGATCGTGCTTGTTAAACTTGAGGTGTTTAATTAGTTGGCTATTTTTTCTGCTGGTGATCTAGAGAAACATGATGTTTAAATCGAGAGCCGAGGACTTTTCCTGCTTTTTCTGTTCCCAACTGAACTTCTTTCTCCACAGGTCTGGTGTTTGCTGTATATTTTGACGGCTGCCTTAGGTCTCAAAAATATCCACATCAAAGAAAGTGCTTTTTTGACAGGACTCTCGGCGTGGGACGAAAGAGATCAGACAAAAAGATGAAATTTCAGAACGACTTTTGCTTTTATGTAAATTGTATTTTTTTATATTAATTATTCACTACTTTCCGTTGCCGCCCTCTATGGCATAAGCCTTCAGATCATCGAGTAATGCAATATAAAGTACATGATATCTCTTTGTCGTGCTATTCCGTTAGACGGAGAGGGAATCCAGAAGTTGCAATTTTTATCTGTAGTCTCTACGAACGTAGCTCGACCCTCTCAGTTAAGGACGTTCGCGCCAAAATTTTCCAGTCGATAGAATTTTTTAATATTTTTACTGCAGGCAGATAATGAGTAGTTACTTGTGCCAGAAATGCAAAAAAAAATTGGGGGTCACCGTCTTCGTTTCCGAGATAAAGCGTGTGGTAAACTATACTGATTTTGAAAAATTGTCCCATATAATTGAGCACTGTCAACAGGGGTTTATAGTTAAAAATATCGAAGATAGGTCAACGGAGGCAAACGATCTTAGTCATATTTTGTTAAAGTGGGTCTGTTGCGTAAATTATTCCAAATGTTACTAACGTTTTCACAAAATTTAACCCTTTAAGAGGCATTTGAAAGCGCCGCACAGATGCACGAAGAGCTAATAAGAACGGAATTCGATGGTGCATTTTCCCAAAAATTCAAACTTCTAGTCGATAGATTTTCTTCATTTTTTCCCTAAACGTACAAAATCAGTAGAGAAAATGATCCATCGAAAGAAAAATTGGGGTCACCGTACGTCCAAGATCGTTAAATCCAGGCAAAGCTCTAGCAATGGCCATTTGCCCTATCATTTGTTTACTTTATGACTTAGCGCGCACGCTCATGCATGACGTGGCATGTGAATTTGCGTGCGCAGTAAGGATGCGCAGAAACAATTAGCGCGAACGTCCTTAAAACAAAAACGAGCAGATCAGTGGCACTGATCTACTCGTTTTTGTTTTAGAATACTGCTTGTCGAATTCAACTTAAGCATGACAAGTTTCGGATCGAGTTATGCTGAGGACACATACTTGCAGTTGAAGGACGGATAAAACATCTTGTATCCACACAAGCGTTTAATCGAAGTTTGAACTCTATTCTATACGAAAAAGCCAAGAATTTCACGAGAATCGATTGTAAACTCAATAAACTGACCAGCTGGTAGGCGGCTTATTGAATTGTTGAATGAATTTTCAAAATTAATATTCATTCAGTATTATAGCCAGACATTTGTCGAAATGATCGTGAGCAAACATTGCATCTAATTTGAAAATAAAAGCTATTAACTACGACAAGTTTGGGTGGTATAAGTAAATTAAGTGGGCGGTTGATCTCTTGCTCGCTCGCTCGATCAATCAACCTATCATTCCGATATATAATTGTATAACATGATAAAACTCTTACCAAAAGAAACAACCCTAATAAGAATATACATAGTCCTGTTTAAAATTATTTTTGTAAGCTTTTCCCATACAGTAGCCTATAAAACGTGGATTGTTCCATGATTACCTTCCAAACAATAGCCTATCAATTAAGGAAAATTGACGTACAACGCCACAATTATCTGTGTACACAATATCTGTCATACGCAATAATCCCTCTAGGTACCAATAAATATCCCAAAACTAAGCCTTCAGGTCCTTTAAGATGCTTGTATATTTGTTTAATATGAACAAGAGCCTTTGATGACCATTAATTAACGTTAATTCAGTCTTAACGAAAGGCACTTATCAGGTAAAGTGATCTGCATTCGGCATTACATGTCTCGATGGATGACACAAGGATGTTTGTTTATGGCATTTGACCCCATCCCTCTCCTCCCCCATTTTTTTCTTTTTCTTCAGCTGCTATCAGCTTATTTCGCTTCTGTCGTGTTTTTGGGTATGTTTATATTTTTCCTCTTTTTCCTGTTTGCTGCGATTATTTTATTGCTTGAAGTTCCCTCGTATTTTATCTCATGGAATATTCAGGTAAGCATGATATTTCTTTACTGACATTACAAGCAAATGCTGAAGTATACAGAAAATCTTCTGTGGTTTGAATTAAATTGTAGAAACGTAAGTGGAAGTCTAGGAAAGCAAGAAATATTATGAGGACAAGAAGTAGTAAGCGACTGTTTCAACAATTTTTCCGTGTTCTCCCAAACTTGGACGAGTTATAGAAACACAGCATTTATAGTTCGTGTTCTCTTTTAGCATTTCTTAGGTATCTTTCTTACCCGATTATAGAATTTACAGTCACCTTGAGCGCATCATTTATCTGTGTCGCAATTCTCTGTAAAGCGAAACATGGCAACGGAAAAATTGAATAGAAAAGTTTTTAATATCAAAGGCACGAAACCTTTGTAATTTGAAGATTTTAAAGGGATACTGTCAGCCGGCTGATTATTGAAGGATGTATTTTCTAATTTTCCGCTGCAAACGCCACCAAATATACCAATAAATTGGACGAAAGTCAGAGATTTTAGAGAGCAAAACAGAAAGAGAATTTTAGGGAAGAAGCTGCCTTAAAAGCCGGGATGGAGGTGAATTTCGGTTGACTCTGTGACAGGATATCAAGAGATCGAAATTGTCATTCCACTGAAAGGTTGATTCTCTTAGTCCTTGTTTTAACTCTTTATAAGAGAAAATATCACTCGTGCCCATGATTTGAAGATTTGAAACAAGTAACCTTGAAAAATAATAATTGAATTAACGAAAGATTGCTATATGATGCAATTAGGAACAGTCCCAACATTATCCACTTTTAAAGGACACCAAGAGTATTTTCTTAACTTTAACTTTGTAAATGCAGAACAGCTAACGTTTTTAGACTCTTAACTCTTAGCTTTTTTGGTGTGCAGGACCCCTCTCTTAACTCTAAGCTTTTCTGGTGTGCAGGACCCCTCTGAAAACCGCATATGTGACGTGGGTTCCCTGATAAAATTGTTATATTCTAGGCGCGCTGTTTTGATCTTACCTAACAACTCACACCGTTACCGCCTCCCCCTCTCCAAGAATCTTTGACAGGCGTTCTTCCAGTTAATTTGATCCAAACGAGAAAACATGAAAACAACTTGCACGGTCGCGAAAGTGTTTGTCTGATCGTCCTCTCCCAACACGACCGCAGCACCAGATGGCCAACACCAATTCGAGATTCTTTGATGAATGACCTTGTTTGAAAAACGTAACTCCGTATATTACATGATGAATTATAACAAAGTCGGACTGTTGTAAATACAAGCATGCAATACTCTAGTAATAACTTAACACAGGAGCCATAATCAGGGACGGAGACCGTAAGTCTTGGGATGCGCGTGGACCCATGATATGGGACAATTTTTCTATTTTTAGAACAAATTGCGCCATCCTGACGTCATATATCCGCGCTGATCCACGCACGTGTCTTGGCCTCTCGCGTGGATGTTGTCACGTTGTGTGATGAAATTGTGAGAGTTGCGAGATCCTCTTGCCGATTTTTCACAGCAATGGCAGGGAATAAGGCAGAGAAGAAGAAGCAGGGCTCTTCATGTACTTTATGCTCTGATTTAATGGAAAGGTGTGTTTTTCAAGGTCGAGAATTTCTTTAATTTCGCGCTGTGAATGAATAAAATCCGCTCGCCGGCTAGTTGTACGCGTAAACTTTTGTGTTTGTTCTATGGAGTTCTGTAAGAACACTGTTTACTCCGGCAACGAGCTGTTAATTTGTGAGTTTGCCAAACAATGCTTAATCATAACCAAAACCTATTTTTGATAGTTTCTTGTTGTTTCTGCTCGTTTGGCTAGTTTGCAAAAGTTTTTGTCTGACGCGTACGAGTAGTTCATTTGCATAGTGCAGCGCGTGCACTTTCAAGTCCGAGTCGGTGTTTTCAGATTGTCAAGCAAAATCGTGAAAAAGATTTGTTTCGTCGTCTTTTGTGCTGAGATACTACAACAATTCTCACTAACGTTCGCCAAAAGACTACTAACATCATGTGTGTTTCTTCTTTCTTTCGCAGCGAAAATAAAATAGACAAGGAGTTTTAACTCAATCGAAATCTTTATTCGAGTTTTGATTACAAGCGTCATCGTATTAAACTTTTCTGATTATTTCTGCTGTTTTCACATATTTTCAGCTAAGCTTTTAATATGTTCTCAAACATTAATCAACCTTAAACATTAGAGATATTATATGAGTTCGATATACGTTTCACACCAAAGTGCGAAGTCCAATTTGTCATGTTTTACTAGCTGTGCAAAACACGCATCTGCGGGCGCTCTTACTCATCGACAACAGACCATTTATTGGATTTACACAAACAAAACTAAGCAGCATCTACGGACATAAACCTATTTTCACTTATTGGGCCTAAACGCTTCTATATCCAGCTAGTTCTTTTTTCTTCTGTGTTATGGAAAAGCTGTTAATCTTCTTCATATGTGAAATTTAGATTGGAGTAATGTGAAGTTGTCGTAAAAGGAGCAGCGTAACTCAACTTGGTCAGAGATAAAAAGCGGGACATACCTAAATTAGGCACCGTCTTCACTCAGACTGGAGCAATTTACGGCGGAAATACTTAATCAAAATTCCAACAGCCATGAAGGCGTTGAGTGATGGGCCAAAAGGATCCAAAAGCATAAACGATTTCGAGAATTTCGGACGCCATTTCCCCTGCGCGACATCCGCGAAAATCCTCGCAGCAATGTGCGCGCGTGTGCCGCAGGCGATGGCGCAATTTGTTCTAAAAATAGAAAAATTGTCCCATATCATGGCGCCAACCCCAATACTAGAAATGGCGCGCGCTTACGGTCTCCGTCCCCGATTATGGCTCCTGCTTAACATCACCACCTCATTAGAAAATAAAGGTTCCAGTAAACAAGCAATATTTGGAATTTACTCAGTAATTATAGTACACATATACTCATATAAGACTCATGTCTTACCTATTTAAAAGAGAATTCCGTTAAACAAGCAAATTTGCAATTTACTCAGTGATATTATACACACATACATGCACTCATATAAGACTCATATTTTACCTATTTAAAGAGAATTCCGGTAAACAAGCAATATTTGGAATTTACTTAAGCAATAGAGCACTTTTTCCGTGTTTACTTAGCTTCATCTAAACACGAGGAGGGTTGGGAGAATTCGAGACAGTTATGCAAACCCGAGACGTATTCGAGGGTTTGCATACAAGACGAGGCTATGTAAACACGGAAAAGTGCTCCAGTGCTTTTATAAAATAATTCTTAAAAATACGCGCAAATCTGAAACGTCTCAACCGTGTTAACATACTCTCATCTAAACACACCTATCGACCAATGAGAGCGCGCGTAGTGGCTCAGTTATGTTATAATCGGTGATATTACACACATACACTCATATAAGACTCATATTTTACCTATTTAAAAGAGAATATAACTTTACACTTGAGCGTGCTCGCAAGCACAAAGGCAAATCTAGGCGTGTTCCGACTCACCGAAAAAGAATGAAAATCTTCATTCACAAAGAGTACGTGGTCTAAAATATACGAATGATGAGACGCTAAAGCTCTTTGTCTTCTGAAACGTTCACTATGGGGCAGTTAAATTTCATTAGATTTTCCATTTAACATCGTTTCATGTGACTTTACAATTGCAAGCAACATGAAATAATTGTCTGCATTTAGCTAAATTAGTTGTCTCCTCTTCAAAACAGCTCAAGCCAAAAACTGCTAAGTAGTAACTCCGGCTATTCCGATTGAAGATTAAAGCGGAGCCATGATAAGACCGATAATCAAAATTACAATAAAAACGTTCGCTGGCTAGAAAATGTTAAAAGAAGAACATGAGCTTTTGGCTTTCGATCTACAGCCTTCGACGGATAAAAAATGGAGTGAAAAATGATAACATACATGCAAAAAGGCGAGGTAAAAATAAGAAGAAGAACTAAAGCAAAGTAAATGTGTTAATTAGGTGACTATTTCTGAAACAAATACTTTACCGGTTTGGAATCTTCTTAAAATTATTGTCAGCATGCTTGGTGCAGAGGTGTGCCAAGCCTCCAAAGTTGTTTTATTGCGAAAAGAGCCTTTGTCAATAACATAAGAATTATCAAAATCTATGCGATGGCCGAATGACCACGCATGTTTTGCAATGTTTGATCCATCAGCACATGTTTTGACATTCCTGATATGTTCTTTCCTTCAAGTTTTCCTTGGAAAAACGTTTTCTATTCGACACTCCAGTACATGTTACCCATGTCTTTCTCTCAGTTATGGTTGTCATTTTTCTCCGTAACTGATAAGTGTGTCTTGCTTCAAGCAACCAACAGCAAACAATGGAAAAACACATCCGAAAAAAAAACTAAATTTACATAAAAACGCACGTGCACTAGGTCCAAATGAGAATCTGTTACAAGCCCGACAATAGTCTAGTTTCGAATTGTGCAGCAACAAAAGAACAGAGTCGAGGTTCAGGGGAATAATTTGCATTTTCCTTTGTTTTGAACAATACAAAATGCTAATTATTCCCCTGAAACCTCGACTCTGTTACTTTTGTTGCTGCACAATTCGAAACTAGCCTATTGTCGGGCTTGTAACAGATTCTCATTTGGACTGCTAGTGCACGTGCGTTGTTATGTAACCCTTTAGTTTTTTTTCGTTTTCGGATGTGTTTTGCCATTGTTTGCTGTTGGTTGCTTGAAGCACGACACACTTATCAGTACGGAGAAAACAATGACACTCATAACTGAGAGAAAGACACGGGTAAACATGTACTGGTAGTGTCGAAATTAGAAAACGTTTTTTCCAAGGAAAACTTGAAGGAAAGAACATCATCAGGAAATGTCAAAAACATGTGGCTGATGGGATTCAACCATTGCAAAACATGCGTGGTCATTCGGCCTCGCATCGATTTTTTGATAATTCTTATGTTATTGACAAAGGCTCTTTTCGCAATAAAACAACTTTGGAGGCTTGGCACACCTCTGCACCAAGCATGCTGACAATAATTTTAAGAAGATTCCAAACCGGTAAAGTATTGTTCAGAAATAGTCACCTAATTAACACATTTACTTTGCTTTAGTTCTTCTTCTTATTTTTACCTCGCCTTTTTGCATGTATGTTATCATTTTTCACTCCATTTTTTATCCGTCGAAGGCTGTAGATCGAAAGCCAAAAGCTCATGTTCTTCTTTTAACATTTTCTAGCCAGCGAACGTTTTATTGCAATTTGATTATCGGTCTTATCATGGCTCCGCTTTAATCTTCAATCGGAATAGCCGGAGTTACTACTTAGCAGTTTTGGCTTGAGCTGTTTGAAGAGGAGACAACTAATTTAGCTAAATGCAGACAATTATTTCATGTTGCTTGCAATTGTAAGTCACATGAAACGATGTTAATGGAAAATCTAATGAAATTTAACTGACCCACAGTGAACGTTTCAGAAGACAAAGAGCTTTAGCGTCTCATCAATTCGTATATTTTAGACCACGTACTCTTTGTGAATGAAGATTTGCATTCTTTTTCGGTGAGTCGGGACACGCCTAGATTTGCCTTTGTGCTTGCGAGCACGCTCAAGTGTAAGTATATTCTCTTTTAAATAGGTAAAATATGAGTCTT
>JAHPZR010001256.1:0-14870 GCA_019787425.1 Platygyra sinensis
TGTTTACAGCTTTTGTTTTATGTATTGGTTTTGTGATTATTAAACTCAAAGTAGAAGGCCAAACAATATACAGAGACCCCACTGCAAAGTTACAAAACTCAAATCAAAATTCAACCTTATCCTGAGCTGGGTTAGCCTAATCCGACAACAAGAGCTCCACTTTTAGAGACCTAAATCTACATATTTGTTCTCTAATATCAAGATTGGTTAGATCGACAATTTGGTGGAAATGTTTTGGTAATAAAGTGTGTTCATTGTCATGCAATAAAAAAATTAAAGAAACATTCAGTGGATAAGGTCAAGAAATTATAATGTTATATACGATAAATAAAGACAGTTCTTTAAGTTTAAGGTGTGTGTTGTCCCAAAGTTGAGATATTCCTCAAATTTTTTTGCACAAAATTATTGAAGCTACTGTAGCATGGAGCAGCCATGTTGGAGGATCTCTTTAGTCCTCCAATATGGTGGCCAGAAAATAATTGTACATGTAGTGTAAAAATCTGGAATTTACTTTGGCTATCTAGTCGACTGATTGTCTGAACTGAACCAAAACACATTTCCACAAGCACTTTTCCTAATACTTCATCTCCTAAAATGACCAAAAATCACAAGATATATGTACACTGTAAGTGCATATTTTTGACAAACAAGACTAGCTTTTTGTCACACATTACCATAACTCCAAAATTCAAAATGTGCTGGTTTCCAAACGAAGGACACTATTGAGCGGGAAAGTTGTAGATGGACATAAATCTACAGCAGTACCTCTTATGTCTGATGAAGATGAAACATTTAGTGGCTCTTTAGTTTTGGATGAGATTTTGATGACCTCGTGTCCACACTCTACAGCCGTATATCAAAGGTTTTCTTTTATTAAATTTGCACAGAATATTGTCAGATGGCCTTGGTCAGAGTACAGTAGTCACATTGTGAGATACACTATTCATTGATTTTAATGTAATCAATGATTTTTCAAAGCAAATCAGTTTTAACTTAAGACTGCTGCAGATTACTTGGCATATGTACATTTACATGTACATTATTTCACTGTAGCTATAAATTGAAGTTTAAGTTGCCTACTGCACGTGGTTTGTTCTGATGTTTTTACAGTAATAGTCAAACAGTATTTATCAATTGTTTTCAGTGTTACGGCATAAAACCACAATCAAAAGATCACAATGTAACCAAGCTTTATAGGACTCTGTAATCATAAAATACCCAGTGTGTTTCCATGGAAACAGTTATAACATACAAAATATGCAAAACTCTATCTTTTCTTGAAGGCCAAGAGACTACTGTATGTTAATTTAACACTGTGCTTGTGTAAACACTTCTAACACTTGCAGTCTTATCAGCTGTTGAGATTTTAACATAACTTGAATATCTTATTCATAGAACAGTTCCTGTATCAGTGTGCAGTATTATGTGACAGCAAGAGCAAATGAATGTTAATTGAACAATTTCTTCTATATACTGTATGTCACCAGAAGCCTCTATTGCCACAAAGATTATGGGCACAAGATAAAGTAGTATTAAAACAGAATGGTCCCAGCTAAAAGATACATGTGCTATGGTTCTTGTAAAAACCATATTCCCAATACCCAATACCCTGAATTGCAGAAAAAAAAAACAGCAATCCAGTATTATTTTTTTCTGGTGCACATAGACAAAACAAGAGAAGGCAAGTTACATGGATAAAAGCATATCATGGTGATTACTCGTTCGATTGTACTAAAGACAGTAACTTTTACATTTGTAGTCTACATCATTGTGGTTGGTGGAAATGGCCTGCTGTATTCGTGGCTTTGACATTGTTCTTATTGTTCTGTTTTGTCATTTTGAAGCTGGAACTATCCCATGTTAAAAGACTTAAAGCAGAGGGAAAATTACATAGTAACAGGAAGATTACAAAGTTGAAATAGCGACTTGGAAGTTCGTACATGTAGTGCATGGTTCACTAGAATGCCAGTCGAGACCTTTCCTAGTTTTTTTTTCCATCATAAGTCATGTGACACTACATGTAAAATCTACCAGTAATGTAGAAAAGGTGAATTAGCTTGAATCTAATAAACCCAAATAAGCTTCTCAACAGATTTTAGTTTTCAAATAAAGCACCAGATTTTCCCCTAAATTATTCCCTACAATTTCATAAGCTGTACAAACTAAAATACTTTCCAAAACTGCCAAGTTTCTTAATGTAATAAAGATACTGTACATAAGGTATTGTGCCATGTTTAGAGATTCAAGACTACACGGTTTATAATCATGAATACTGTGTCAGTGTCATTCTTAACATCTAGGTATACTGCAGTTCTAACACAATAGCATCAACTCACATAAAATGACCCAAGAAAAACTTTTGTGGCATTGTGTCCATGTTGTCTTGTCGTTGTGCTACATGTATTATCTAACAATTATTCACCGAAGTGGAGGTAAATATCCACCACTTTCACTGACACTGAGGTGAATAATTGTTTTAGTATACACCACACAAGCTGAATAACTAGTGGCCCAAAGAGTAACTTTATTTGTGACAATATGCCGACAAAAGCCATTTTGTTTTTCTTCGGCTGCTCGGAGGTGAATACAGTACAGGTCAAAGAGATTGCAGCATTACACGCGCGTAAAGCATGTGTACTACACGCACATTATACGCAGTGTCCACTCAGTATCCACGCAGTGTCCACGCACCTTACACGCAAAAACACAAAAATGCGTGTAATTACGTGCGTGTAAATTATTTGACTCAGTAGACGTGTTATTGCGTGTAATTTTACACGCAGTCGTTCAACTGGAACTCATTAAGTGCGTGTAGTAAGAACAGAATATTAAAAAGTGCGTGTAATGAAAACAAAACATTTACCATGTGTAACATTTATCGTATAGGACTGCACTGCGATATAGTTTAATCTTTCGCCTTCTTGCTATTGGTCGTAAAACGTTCCTGACGGAATCGAGCAGTTTCACTAAATTGGTTTACTGCTTCACAGTAAAAATATTTTTTTGCCGTTCAAGTTTCAACAACAAGCGGCGCCAGCGACTGGCAGGTGTGCAAGGATTCAATGAGATACAGTAACAGAACATAAACACTTATGTCGCTTTTCAGTTTTAAATTACAGCAATCAGTGTACTTTTAAGTTTGAAGATTCATTAAAAATATTTCGTACTCCAAAGCGTTGCGAGTTTACCGGTATTCAAGAACTTTCCCGTCGTGTTTTTCCTTTACGTGAGGAACCACAAGGGCGACAACGACTGACAAACTGAGGCTTGATGCACACGAAAATAACAGCAAAAAAGCCACATTATTTCGCTTGAGATTTTCAGTTAATTTTAAACATCAGATATCCTTCTTTAAGTTTAAAAAATCTTTGAAGATTTGCCATTAATATTACGTATTCAGAAGCGAAAAACATGTTCTGATCTGATTGAAATGAAATTCAATCTGCATCATGAATATCGTTGCCCAGCACGTGACCAAAATCTACCCTGTGCAGTGGAAACGTTTTCTTATTCCATCTCATTCTGAACTTAACCCATGGATGAAAATCCGAATGTTTTTACTTTTGACGTAATTACCACTTAAAAACACAAGCCGATTAAGTCAGAGAAGTCCACAACAAATTCCGTGGGATATGTGATCCTATTTGCGAAAGCCCGGCATGAGAGATAAGTCGAAAATGCATTGGAAATGCGTTATGTTTTTCAATCCGTTGGAAACGTTATCCAACGCGCTGTAATTATTTTCGAATGCGTTGGCGATGTTTCCTAATGCCTTGGCAGCGTCAGACAATTGGTTGAAACTTGGTTGAACAATGCATTGCAAACTTCACATCGTTTTCACTCTCACGCAATAAAAAAAACGAAAACCATCCAGTGCAAAACGTTAAGAAAGTGTGATGTTATAGATTGAAGATAAATATGATAAACCCATTGACACCTGCATGAGTGAATATTTCAGAGCGAGCAAAAGCAAACTGAACACAAGAAATCAAGTAATTTCTTGGCTGCGTGACAAAGTACACGTAATCACGGCGCTGCCAAAGAAAGGTGAAACTTGTAAATTACAGATTACGAAAGAGGATTTGTTTGTTAGGTGCTTGTTTGTTATTCACACACGAGCTTGTTATTAATTCATACATGCAAATGCATGTATGAATAACAAAGGTTTCTTCCTCCAATCTTAAATACACACAAACCGGTGAAATTACACGCAAATGCGTGTAACTACCTGATCAGTAAATTTTACACGCAGTTAATTACACGTACCATCCACGCACTGCCCACGAATACTACACGCAGACTACACGCATTTTATGCACGTGTAGGTGCTGCAATCCCTTTGACCGGTACTGTAGTACTTGGCTAATCACCTCCGAGCTAGCCAATCAGCACACGCGAAAAGCACTATTCACTTATGTGGTATATACTAATATAAATGGCCCGATTTATACTAGAGAAAGATCATCCGTCTAGGACGAGCTTGGGCAAAGAACGGTAGCTCGTCTGATAATCCGTCTGTGTATAAATATGGGCAAGCAGACGGATCATCCATCCAGACGAGCTATCGCGATAGTCCGTCTTGTCAGACGAATCATCGTGGATAACTCATCAAGACGGATGATCCGTCGCTGTGTATAAATGTGGGAAGAAGGCGAACTTTCCCTGAAAACTACACCTTCGTTACTTGAAGCCAGCGGCTATTTTCAATAACTATTAACACGAGACGATTCAATCGACACACTGATAGTTCGTCTCATAGTCCTTCCCGTATTTATACTAGACGGATGATCTTTCTCGACGGATGATCCGCCTCCAGTATAAATCGGGCCAATTATTACGGTATTCACTTACTCACTCACTCAATCCTCGGAGCCCCGCTGGGGGAGCATAAGGCACCGACAAACTTCTTCCATTCAGATCGGTCCTGGGACAGCCACCGCAGCTCGTGCCATGTCTTTCCTAACCTGCGATCAGGCGTCCCTTATATTTTTTGTCGCGGCGGGAAGGTACGCCTGATACAATTACTTGACTATTTGTCTGCCGCCCCCTAATTAAAATATCTGTCAGCGTGAATAATCAAGCAGAATTACCGGAAGTCTTGTGTGTTATCGACAGATCGGATCGAAATACACCAATCACAGCCATTGGTGTGACCCTCAGACCTTCTTTACGTCATGCTAGCGGGCTGTGATTGGTGGATTTTGATCCGATCTGTCGATGACATGTATGATTGACGGAAATTATTGAAAGGTTTAATCGGGTGTTTTGTTTTCGAAAGTCGCGTATCAACGAAAAGGTGGTAATACATATTTTTCGCTCTTGCCTAATCCCGTTGGTAGCACCGCCAAAATATCTCTCCCATGGCATGCGATTCTATGAATGCATTCTATTTGTTCATCATTGAGAGTTTTGTGAACAAAACTCTGAAGAGAAGCATTTAAAGCTGACAAAAACTCGCCCTATTCACTCGCCTCATCAGACATCACGATGGAATTCATCAGCATGCGGGATTTTTTTTACCGGAAATCACACCGCCACTAAGGTAACCAATCATGGCTCAATTCTAAGTACCTTTTTGTTTCTTGACCAATCAGAGAAAAGTCCAGATTCTGGACTAGCAACAGACAAATAGTCAAGTAATTGTATCAGGTGTACCTTCCCACAGCGACAAAAAATGTAAGGGACGCCTGATCGCAGGTTACGTCTTTCCAGCTGTTTTCATCTCGTCCTCGATGGTCCTCCGCCAAGTGCCGAGTGGTCTGTCCCGGTGCCTCTTCCCAGGGGGCGCCCAAGACAGCGCCTCAAGCTGATGCAGGCCTTTCTTCATGCGAAGGACATGGCCAAGCCACGTCCACCGTCTTCTTTTCACCTCCAGAACGATGTTGTTCATCCCTGTGCGCCTCCAGATCTCCTCATTGCACACCTTTTCTTGCCACCTAACTTTCAATATTCTCCGTAAACATCTCCCTTCGAAGCCCCGAAGTTTGCTCTCCAACTTCTTGTTGGTTCTCCACGTCTCTGAGGCGTAGAGAAGAGTTGAACGTACGTTGAACTGGTAGATTCTGAGCTTGGTTTTGGTACTGAGAGTTGTGGACTTCCAAATGTTGTTAAGTTTCTTGAACACATGAGCTGCGAGACCAATTCTGGTAGACACCTCTTTGTCGATGTTGCTGTCCGATGAAATATAGCTCCCAAGGTACTTGAAGTCTTTGACTTCCTCCAGTGGTTCGCCTTCTACCATCACAGGTAGTCTGAACTTGTTTTTTGCCTTCATGACCTTGGTCTTTGCTGCATGAATCTTCAGCCCAACTTTCTTGGCAGTTGATGCCACCCTATCAGTCTTTTCCTGAATGCCACTGTGCGTGTGGGCTAAGAGAGCGAGATCGTCTGCGAAGTGGCTGTTCTCCAGGCGGTGAAACAATCCCCAGACCAAGCCACAGGGTTTGTCAGCAGTGGCTGTCCTCATGACGTAGTCAATAGACCTTTTTCGCTTGTACATTTTGTTTTCCCAATACAGATCATGTGATGATACTCAGGAGATTTGATCCTTTGTCTTGTTCATTAAAAAGAGTACATGCAGACATATTCATGCTTGCATGTACCCTTTTTAATGAACAAAACAAAAGATCAAATCTCCCGAGTATCATCACATGATCTGTATTGGGAAAACAAAATGTACAAGCGAAAAAGGTCTATTACGATGAGGAAGAGGAGCGGTGAAATGATGCAGCCCTGCCGAACACCGGTCTTGACCTGGAACCACTCACTGTGTTGGCCTTCATGTCGCACACAACACAAATTGTTGGCGTACATGTCTTTGACGATGTTAATTACTTTGGGTAGGAGGCCATACAGGCTCATGATGTGCCAAAGGGAAGGGTGGTGAATGCTATCAAAAGCTTTCTCGAGGTCTATGAAATTTATGTACAAAGACGAATTCCACTCAAGAGATTGCTCCAGAAACAAAATTCTTTCAATACCTTGCTGGTAGTCAAGGGAATCAAAGTTTTGCATAAGAAATTCTAGAGCTAAACAGATGCAAACACCTCATATTAAAGCCATCTGAACAGAAAATGTGCTGATGAAATCCAAAAGAAGTTGAATTTTTGTTCCCTTTCCAAATGTCTAAAAATAGTGATTGCATAGAAGCAAATCAAACACATGTAAATGTCAACGGCTTGTAGTAATTGTATATGATGAGTTTTTACACATGGAACATAAGTTTATACATAACGAGCTACTGCACTCTACGTACACGTAGCTTTTAACAAACCTGCTTTAAGTTCGAGAGTTATGAATTAACCAAGAACAAGGCTAAATCAAAAGCCACTGTGATGTATATTAGGTGAACTTCAGCTACACCAGAATGTTTTATTGTGCAGATCACATACATGTATGTAAGCTATATATCACATTAAGTATAAACCCGAGTTGGATTTTAAATAACCGAAGGCGAATAATTGTTTTGTTTTGCAAAAATCGAGAATTCACCCAATAAAAGTTTAAGTTACGAACGCAAGAAAAGTTTTCTATATATTTAAATCCTGCACTGATCGAGCCACGGGACGCAAAAGTAGTACCTGCGAGCAGAGTACAAAAGTTACGTAGGCGTTATGCTTAAGGCCGAGACACACGATGCGACAAATCGCTGCGACAAGTCGCCTCTTGTGCACTGCTGCTGCGACAAGACACTTGTTCTGGGCACGCACTAGCGAATTTGGAAGAGGGGAAATGTGAACTAGTTTCCAAATTTAACATGGCGGACCAGCGAATACAGCGAAGGGAAAATAATTGACGCTCCCTCATTGGTTGATTTTAATTTTGTCGTAGCGACTTGTCGCAGAAGCGTACACACGATGCGACAAGGCTGCTTGCGCTTATTTTGTCGCTGCGATATGTCGCACGAATTCAAACCAGTTTGAATTCGTGCGACAGATCGCAGTGACAAAATTCTGTCGCAGCGACAATGATTTTCACATGTCACACGAGGCGATTTGTTGCAACAACCTGTCGCGGCGACGTGTCGCAACGATTTGTCGCATCGTGTGTCTCGGCCTTTAAGGTCATTCCCCAGTATTGCATTGCGCATCCCTAATGCGCATAATTTTACGCGTGATTAGCGTGCGCGCATTAGAAAATGGCGGCTTTTTCTTTACGACTGGACCTCGCCGAAGAGGTAAATCGTCATTTTCTCGAAAACGACTACGGTGATCCATCATTTTTTTCTGTCGTTTTGAATTGAGTAATAAATTTCTCTATGTAAAATAAATATGGGGCAATTCTCAGTGTTGAGAAAAAACCAATCGCCGGAAAAGTGAATTTAGCAAGCAATCGTGGTGCTATTGTAAGGATTTATATGGTATAAACAAGGTGCTGTTGCTCCTAAACGAACATAGGGACCCCTCATTTTTATTTCCAAATTTAAGTTCCTATAATATAAACAATCAATTGGCAAAGTTTGAGAAAAATCTCAGTGTAGGTTCTATTTCAGTGGAATGACCTTAAAATCAATGAAATCGCTTGACGCTCAATTCAGCGAAATGATTCCGTCATTTTGGCAAAGTTCGGAGATAAATCCGCCTACTAAGCCCTTTATAATGCTATGGGCACAAGGTGAAACGGTACGATGAAGGAAATACAGATGAAAACTACTCAAAATATAATACTCACTAAACAAGCAGGATTTGACGCTGTTCCCGGTTCGCAGTACGAAACAGGCGCTAGACCCGGTAGATAAAACGCCACACAACAAGAGATCCATGCACTTAAAACCAGAAAAACCAACCCCGGTGAGCTGTAGCACTCCATCTGCCTGTACAAAGCGGTTTTCCCAAGTCTAAAGAGATTAAAAACTGGAAAACAACTCGACAACAAACTACAGCCAACTCCAACCTCGTCTCCAGGGCCTTCTCCTCGACGATTTTCAAAATGGCGGATCGTCGGGAGAAGACCCTGGGCAACGCTGAACTGACACCCTTGTTGATTGGCCCATTCATACAAACACGCTGATTGGTTTAAATACATTCTAAAGAAATATGGCGGACGTAGCGAGTGTTTATACGAATGAGAAAGCTTTTAGGAGGTTGAATTGCAGTTCAGTTCAAGCGATGTCGAATCAGACTGCCATTAACGATTCGAAAGGTGAATCTTTTCCGTTAGATTTTAATTTAAAAGATGTAACCTATACCATAGAAGTAGAAATAAGCCCGGGAAAATATACATAACAATGTAAACCTAGCTAAGCTTTTGTTGAAGTACAAATCTGCCGGCAGCTAGAGAGCTGCAGCTCGTCATATGTGGCCTTATGCGCTGTTGTTTTTGTTGTCCTATATTCATGTGTGATTAGTTTTTCTACGTACGGAAACAAAGAAGAGTTTGAAGCGTTCGTTATGGACGAATTTCAAAATAATCTAAAAAGGAGCTTTATTTGCTCGTTACTGAGCTTTGTTCTTTTCTGTCTTTTATACGGAAAATCACTTCTATTTTCTTGGACACATATTCCTTAAATATAGGCCTTCTGCCTGTATTAGGTTTAGGCTTATTTCAAATCTTATTTCAAATGCACTCTTTTTTCTAATAATAATAATATTGTTTTTCTGGCCGAGGCTGAACTGAATATTTTTACTTTTTCTGCCGAGTTTAGGTTGAAAATATTCTTGTGAATATTCTTAGATTATAGCACGACATTTCTGTTGTAAAATGTATTTGCTGTCTGGATGGTGTTAAAGTAATTTTAGAGCCAGCCTGCAGGCATCAAGTTTTGTTGTGTAGTATCGCTGAGTATTTTTACGAGTTGTGCTGTATTTTGGCGCTGAAAGGGGTCAATAAAACATGTATGAAAGCTGCTGTATATATTTTTGGTGTATTCCACAAGCCAAGGCAACCTCAAAAAATAAGGTTTATAGGTGATAACATTCCAACAGAGTATTAGTTACTCATAGAAAGGATAAATAAAAATTACATATTCCAAAGTAGTATTCTTTGATCTAGACAGTGATAACTATATAATGTATTATGTTGTAAACGTTTGTATTATTCAAGCATTCCCAACCTTGTCTTCAATCAATGTTGGCATAATAAAGCCATGTTGTAAGAATTTGCACTGTGTATCTTGACTTGTATTGATAAGCTTTATACTACTTATTTGAAACCTTTCATATTCTTCAAGGTGTTTACAGATTACTAGATGGGGCCTAGGGTAGTAGTTAGAAAGGTTTTCCTAGCACTAAAAAAAGTACTGTTTCCAAATTAGATTGTTTCTTTGGTCACAGCAGTGAATAAAATTATTAGCCAGCAACATGCCACAACAAATTGCAACAACCAAATTTTTCTAACCCACACAATATAAAAATGTGTGTTTGAGGAACATTAAACAATTATGTCTGCCACAGAACTATTGTTCACTGATCAGTGGCATGCAATACCACTAGCAGATCTAGAGGAGGGAAAAGAATGTAGAAGTAAGAAAAGCTGGCAGAGCAAGCAAAACAAATATCCCCCCCCCCCCCCCTGTTAGCTCAAGGTCTGAATCTGCCACTGAATACACTTACAAACACTCTTTTTTTATGGCAAGCAATTCAAGTTCAATGATAAAGCAATTATTGAACTTGAACTGGTTGTCACCAAATGTAGTATTTGTAAGTGTCTTGCATATCATTATGGGAACAATAATAATGTACAACCACTTGAGGACATAAAAAATTGTCCAGTATTCTTCGCACACATCATTTATTACTTGCATAATGACCTCAGCATGCTTATGAGGAAGGTGGAAAAGTTGTGCTGAGCTGAGGATAAGCACTCACATTCCAACACTATGGCATGTATCAGTTTTAGGGTAAACCCCGTAGAAGAGTCAATACTGCCAAATCTTCTGTGGCTTCCTCCAAGGTGTAACCAGATTGTTTAAGGAACTCCCATATTTTAAGTCCTTGTAGGGTGGAAACTGTTCTTACTTTGTTGGTTGGAGGCATTCTTGACAGGTTGACACTAATCCCTTTCTCACACTTTGCATCAGCTACTTGATTGCTTCATTTGATAGTCTGTGCTCATTGTGATTGACCAGAGTAAGATGTTTTACAATGCACCATTGAGCACTTAAGAAGTAGAATAAGTATGTAATTTCATATGCATATTAACAGTATTTCCTTCCATTTTACACTCAGTCTGGTGAACATTAAAATTCAACAACACATATCTTTGAATAAACTCATTCCCAATATTATTCTGTTGAAGTCATTTAATAAGGAGAACAATGCAACAGGTCATTTTGGCAAAGATAAATTTACCGGAAGTGGTGTACAAGGTTAGACAATGGTAAATCGAAACTTAACAATTCAGGCAAAAACTTGGTGCAAGGAAATCAATTTTGTAGTTTGCAGGCTGCAACTAGGATGTACTTATATAACAGTCAAGCTTTTCTCCCAGGTTAAACAATGGATCATAAATTAACAATTGAAAATAATTATTGTTTTCTTACAGTAATTCAGTAGTGTTTAAAAATTTAAGTATTTACCCCCCTAACCCCCACCAAAAAAAAATACTTACAATTTACTAGCCCAACTGAAAAATTAACAACAATATAGCCTTGGGTTATCAGGCACTAGTATTATTTGATTAAGGAACTGAGTGAAAATGTGGTTCAGCAAGGAATTGAAACTGGGTCTCCACATTGTTTCTAATTATTTATACATATTTTCCTATATACACTTAGATTACAGTATCAACCAGAAGTAGGTTAGAGAATATCACCTATATAACGTTAAGTTTTGCAAAGATTAGATTCTCTTTGCCCCTAAGTTTTTAATTGAATCCAAAGCCTAGCACTCATATAAATGTTCATCAATCATTAGAGTATTTAAGTCTTAACTTTAAAACTGTATACTACATGGGTATAATTAACTTAAGTAAGACTCAGCTTAATAAATTCTGTTAATTAATAAAAAGCGATGCCTGTGAATTAGGGAAATCATTCAATCAATCGATCAATCAATAATTTAATTTCAGTCATAATATTGTAAAATTAAAATAAGCTTATAAAAAGTTAATTACTTCATGTTCACATTGCAAGTTGGCGTACTTGACTCGATCATTTTGCTTGAATAAACTTATTAGTAATATGAGGCCACAAAGAGTTTGTTTTTGACTTCGTACTTATGGGCAGCTAAGTTTTTTCTGAGATCTTCAATCTGATTTCAGTGACAGTTAAATCAGGTTAAATATAGCGAGTATGAAAGCGGAACTTACTTAGTCCTGTTCCAGAATCAAAACATCCGTAAAAATAATATATATCTTACAAGATGTCATGTGATTAAAATCTCCAAGATTTTTGGAGATTTTGTATCACGTGATCCAGCCTTCTCCCGACGATCCGCCATTTTGAAAATCGTCGAGGAGAAGGCCCTGGGGACGAGGTTGCAGCCAACTCAACTTCAAAATTTCAAGCTGAGACGATGTAGGAAGCGGCCTTTATGCGCAGTAAGGAAAATCGATGATCTGCGCATGTGAGTGGCCAAGTCATAAAATCTGAAATGTTGGCAATTGCAGAAATGTGAGAGGATTGGGCAAGAGTATGGTTGTTTTCCGCCAATTCTATTTGTTTGAAAAACTTAAAGATATTCAAATGAAAGATCAACTAAATTTGAGAGTCTTTACCACGAATAGAATTATTTAGAGGGGGAAAGTGGCAAATGGTAGCTCTTCAAATAACACCCAAAATGGAGAGTTTGTATGGATTGGGTAGACAGGCCACAAAATTATAAGAGTTTGTATGGGATTTTGCAACTTTTGCAAGGTTTCTAATTTTCTGCTGAAAACTCTTAAACTTGACTGGGTAGCTTTTCATTCATTAACATTTCAGTTGAAATGGTTATTTTCAATCTAATCAATATAAGCTGGGTCCCAGGCCAGGGTCTGTTTCACTCGATTTCTTTGTTCCATATTTTCCGACATTTTTAATTGAATTGCATTCAGGAAAAGTAGTAAATCAATAATTCTACGACTAGCATTAATCAAAGATTGGGAGTGCGTTCTGCGGCGCCTGTGATAATAGTTGTCTGTTGTTGATCTTGATGTGGACGGCTGAAGTTTTGCGAACAGATATGACAATATTAATGGCAAAGTCCACTATTGTTGTGTGGATTATTTGATTTCTTTGCTTCATGGTTCGCAAAATTCATGCTAAACATCTCAGTTTCACTTTTACAGGCAATGTTTTAACAAAAAGGCCAATTTTTTTTAAACGAATACTTGTGTTAAATCAAGTATCCTAAGCTGGAAGCGTACACATATCAGCTAACATCTGTAACATTTGCACTTGTGTGTCGGTTTATCGTAAACAAACCCCGTGCGGCTGGCAATAATTTTTCTTTCCGCTCTGATGAACAAAAATAGTCAGCGTTTTGCTGTTCCTTAGTTCTGGCTTACTCTTATAGGTCTTGGCTTCAGAGCACTCTTCTATCGATTCATTTTTGACCTTCGCTGGATACAGACTGAATATTTGTGGCCACCAGAAAAGTAAACAAATGTTATGAAATTGTAGCCGAGGAAATATGGCAGTTCCCACTGTTAATTCATCTCAATGCTGAGGCGATTCAAAGTCGTGTCCGTGCTCAGAGCAAATAATTGTTATCTCAGTTATACAACAAAAGCATTTTATCTCGCATATTGACCAACCAGTAGCCACACATGGTCCCAGCCAGATCAAAACTTACTAGGGACCTTACGCCTATAAGAAGGCGACGGCGAGGACGACGCCTAGTAAAAAAAACGTTTCTATTTTAGTTTGGAATTTCTCATTTGTTAAGATCTTTTCAGTGTGTCTGTCGGTATTAAAACTTGCCCCTGCTGAACATGCTACGAATGCGTTCAGTTTCAAATAGAAATACGCAAATTTCGCCGTTGTGGTTCACGTTCTCCAAACAACGCAGAATTTGGTCATTTCACGTTGCTGTTTTGCAGAGGACGGCAAAGAAATGTACCAAGATTTATAACGCACATGCACCGCTCATTGTTTTGCTCATTAAACCTTTTGTTTGGTGACGTTCTCGTTGCCGTCCGCGTCGTGTTTTGCGTAAGGTCCCTACTAACGAACGATCGAAAACGATCGAAAACGCAAATCATCTCCTATGCACGTGCTTTGCGATTGTTGCAAGTTCGATGTTTTAAGTGGCAGGTAGTTTGTAGTCTAAACAGAACGCAGGGATGTCGGAAACAAAAACAAGGTTATTTATTCCAGATGAACGCAGTAACTCCACTCAAGACTTCACAACAAGCACACGCTAGGCTTGTCAGTTACACTTGAATAAACACTCCTCCGCTAGACTTTACACACGACCTTTGTCACTCTTGTATAAACACAGCCTCTTGCCAGATATCCACGTAACCTCTCTGTTACACTTCCACAAACACGACCTCCGTAGAGACTTTACACGCGACCTTCGTCACACTTCAGTAAACACTGCTGACTCACGAGATAATTCTCTTTAAACACTCCTGGGAAATACCATATAAAAACTACACCGATTCGCTTATATACTTTACAGCACAAGATTTTATATTCTAGAACTTTCCGACTCTACTAAATAAAGTAACATTACAATGTAAAACTATTTACAACAGCAGACGTAAACGACTAAAATAAATTGCTTAGTCACCGTGACACGAAACTAATTAATATACGAGAAGATTCGAGACTAAATTAGCATATTTGCGAATGTTCCAAGTCACGCAACAATTTTTCGTAACAGCGATGATGTAGTTCTTTTTTGCTTGAGGTCAAAAAAATCTCAGTCCAGTCTGCACTGGGACTGCATTCGCTTTTTTGTCGAATGCAATCCGAAATCCAGTCCAAAAAAACCTCGAACAGAATG
>JAHPZR010001257.1:5000-10000 GCA_019787425.1 Platygyra sinensis
GATGCGTGATGCGTGATGCGTGATGCGTGATGCGTGATGCGTGATGCGTGACGGAACGGTCGCGGTGACGACCAGTAGTGGTCAGTCAAAAGAAACGTGAGGCTTGAGAGATTTCCCGATATTTTGGCGTAAAATAAGTCTCATCGAGTTCTCCAAGCGTTAAAACTCAATAAATCTAATCAGGTAATGTCAAAAAGTTCGCTGAGAAACTTAAAACCGCATCAGTTTTAGTCAACGGATGAGATTCGTCATTTCCACACAAATTGTTGAAATTTCCGTTACTTTGTTGAATTTTTTGCGTATCAAAATTATGAGTGCCCACAACTTTTAATACAGATAATTGTAGCTTAGGCTTAGCACATTGCGCTGATAACAGTCATCATTCATGAAGAGGTCCCACTTTTGAAAAAACTCTGTTTGGAGGCTATGTCAGCAAAGATGGCAAAAGAAGTCTTTAAGAGGATCACGTTAAGACGTCATAACTTTGCTTGCGTTTAAGATAAGCAGATAGTTTTTAGTTGTGTGGAAAGAAGAAAGAATTATGCAGTAATTTTGAAAGAATTAGGTTGTTTTATCGAATATGCGAAGTTTGAGCAATCATAGCATAACCCCCAATTTTTAGGGTTTCAATTTCCGGTTTGTGTGGTTTTCGGGGTGCCTACAAAAAAAATTCCTTAAAAAATTAAAAAAACGAATCTATCGAAATAAAGGCCATTTTCGTTCATTGCATATGTTGCTTGACTTGTGTAGAAAAAATGAAGTCGATTCATTTTCCACGAAAATTTGAGTGGTCGGTTCTTACACGGACACGCTTTTAAAACCCCCTTAATTTTGACCATATACTGGTCATGTGGCGCGAAATTTGAATTTCTTTAATTATCTGTAACTCTACAACATTTTATCCGATTGAGATGGGGTTTTCACCAGAAATCATAGAATTCTATGGAGAAAACTATTAGCAAAATCCTACTATCACTATTTCGTTCCTAAATTTTTTTTAATACCAAATTTGGACAACATATATGACGCCACAGTAGCAGTCACATAGGATGAGACAAACACAAATAAATAGGTAATTTATCAACTTACTTGCCTGCCAAGTTTCGTTACATTCGATGGATTCTCTTTTTGTCTATGGTCTATAACTCTTAGTTTTGGAGGGAACGGGGAGGAAAAGCCCTAGCAACCGACCACCGTGTGCATTAGTTGATTTGCCTACGTTAGTTGATTTGCCTGTATTAGCTGATTTGCCTACATTGATTGATTTGCTTACATTAGTTGATTTGCCTAAATTGGTTGATTTGCCTACATTAGTTAATTTGCGTTCATTGATTGATTTCCCTATATTAGTTGATTTGCCTACATTAGATGATTTGCGTACATAAGTTGATTTGCCTACATTAGTTGATTTGCTTACATTAGTTGATTTACCTAAATTGGTTGATCTGCCTACATTAGTTTATTTGCCTACATTGGATGATTTGCAATACTTGATTAATTTTGCTGACATTAGCTGGTATGCTTACATAAGTTGATTTGCCTACATTAGTTGATTTGCCTACATTAGATGATTTGCATACATTAGTTGATTTGCTTACATTAGTTGATTTGCCTAAATTGGTTGATTTGCATACATTAGTTTATTTGCCTACATTAGTTTATTTGCCTACACTGGTTGATTTGTCTAAACTGCTTGATTTGCCTACATTAGTTGATTGCCTACATTAGTTGATTTGCCTATATTAATTGATTTGCCTCCATTAGATGATTTGCTTACATTAGTTGATTTGCCTAAATTAGTTGATTTGCCTAAATTAGTTGATTTGCCTACATTACTTGATTTGCGTTCATTGATTGATTTCCCTATATTATTTGATTTGCCTACATTAGATGATTTGCGTACATTAGTTTATTTGCCTACATAAGTTGATTTGCCTACATTAGTTGATTTGCTTACATTAGTCGATTTACCTTAATTGGTTGATCTGCCTACATTAGTTTATTTGCCTACATTGGATGATTTGCAATACTTGATTAATTTTGCTGACATTAGTTGGTATGCCTACATAAGTTGATTTGCCTAAATTGGTTTATTTGCATACATTAGTTTATTTGCCTACATTAGTTTATTTGCCTACACTGGTTGATTTGTCTACACTGCTTGATTTGCCTACATTAGTTGATTGCCTACATTAGTTGATTTGCCTATATTAATTGATTTGCCTCCATTAGATGATTTGCTTACATTAGTTGATTTGCCTAAATTAGTTGATTTGCCTACATTAGTTGATTTGCGTTCATTGATTGATTTCCCTATATTAGTGGATTTGCCTACATTAGATGATTTGCGTACATTAGTTTATTTGCCTACCTTAGATGATTTGCCTACGTTAGTTAATTTGCGTACATTAGATAATGTGTGTACATTAGTTGATTTGCCTAAATTAGTTGATTTGCCTATATTAGTTGATTTGCGTACATTAGTTGATTTGCCTACGTAAGTTGATTTGCTTAAATTAGTTGATCTGCCTACATTAGTTTATTTGCCTACATTGGATCATTTGCAGTACTTAATTAATATTGCTTACATTAGTTAATATGCTTACATAAGTTGATTTGCCTACATTAGTTAATTTCCCTGCATTAGTTGATTTGCCTACATAAGTTGATTTGCCTACATAACTTGATTTGCCTACATTAGTTGATTTGGCTGCATTAGATGATTTGCCTACATTAGTTGATTTGCCTATATTAGTTGATTTGCCTTCATTAGTTGATTTGCCTGCATTAGTTGATGTCCCTACATTGGTTGATTGGCCTACATTAGTTGATTTGCCTACACTAGTTGATTTGCCTACATTCGATGGTATACCTACATTAATTTTGACTACATTAGTTGATTTGACTACATCAGATGATTAGCTTACATTAGTTTATTTGCCAACATTACTTGATTTTTCTACATTACTTGATTTACCTACTTTAGTACATTTGACTACATAAGTTGATTTGCCTACTTTAGTTGATTTGCCTACATAAGTCGATTTGCCTTAATTATATGATTTGCCGACCTTACTTGATAAATTTTTCCTACATTAGTTGATTTGGTAACATAAGTTGATTTGCCTACATTAGTCGATTTGCCTACATTAGATGATTTGCCTATATTAGTTGAGTTGCCTACATTAGCTTATTTGAATACACTGGTTGATTTGTCTACACTGCTTGATTTGCCTACACTAGTTAACTTGCCTACATTAGTTGATTTGCCTACATTAGTTGATTTGCCTGCAGTAGTTTATTTGCCTACAGTAGTTGTTTAACGAATACAAAAAATATAGAAATTGTTGCGCCTTTTGATGAACTATTGAACTTAAAGAGTTGTTTCGAATCGCTACGCAGAGGGGTTGGGAAGATTGAAAGAGTGGAGTGTGCAGAGGTTTCCAAAGGCGTCTTTTCTGGGTCCTGGGTGCCAGAGAATTTCCTTTGCCCAGTTTCGTTCAACACGAGGTCAATTTTTGAAAATTTAAGGTGGCTCTAAACCCCCTTCGTAGAATTTTTTTAAACTCTGCAAAAAGTTGCATCTTATCATGCTGATTACAATTCCATAAGGTCACCGAGCTCGTTTTTGAGTTAAAAGCGTTTAAAGCTAAAATTAAGGGTGTTTTCAGCGGGTCATATTGTTGCTATGGTAACCTATTGTGCCACAAAATTAACAGCAACTTGTTCACCAATGATTGGGCAGTTTGTTGATACCATGATTGAGGCATTAACCGATAAAGAGTGGTTATAATGACCCATCAAACTTTAAGTCTTGAAAAGTATTGGAAACTGTTTCCAGCCACCTTAACGCTGCGAGAAATTGCCTCGCATACATGCTAGATTTTATTGTAATGCAAATGAGCAAGGTTAACCGTGAAAAGGGCTATTGCCTTACATAAATGCTAGATTTCATTGCAAAGCAAATGCGAAAAACTAACCTTGAACAATAAAATAATTTAGCTTAAAAAATCGAGTGATTGTTCAACAGGTTAGAAGAGCTTCAATTTTAGTTGTCTATCACGTAGATGTATGTTTTATCAGCCGTTGTTTCGAAGCAAAACTCTATTTTATTGTGTGGTACTTGAGGTTTTCTGATCTTGGTCTCTAGTTTAATTAAATTTACGACACGTTAGTGAACAGTTTTTAACTCATCTTCAAGTATATTCACAACTGCTAGCTCAGAATCCAACTGTATGTAACAGACTACACATCGAACGGAAAGTCATTGGTGATCAATTTTTTTTACGTTTTCGCTGATTTGCCTACCTCAGTTCTGATTTTCACTATTAATAACATTTCAATCAAAAGCGCGAAACAATCTCGTGACCCCAATCGCGTGAAATCTCCTAATGGTACGGCCATTCTCACATTTCGTGCCATGTATTGTAAATATTGAATGAAGCTTGTAATTTACATGCAAATTCCTAAGCAAATAAAGGCGGCTTTTCCACTTAGCAAGCTGACGGAAACAGAAATGAAGCTAAAATGAAAGAAAATCCACTTATTCATTAGCCTAGTTATTTAAGTTCATTAACCGTCAGGCTTTTTTAAACACATGAGGAAATTAAAGTAACGATTTTCCAAAAACAGGTTCAAGATTTTCTTCTCTTTCTTCTACTAAAATAAACTCCCTTTGTTTGTAGATCTGCATTGAAAACAATGAGATTGTACAGTATTTGTTCATTAGTTTTCAAAGTTGACTGTTACTTGGTATAGTTCCTGTTGCTGACGATTTCATGTCAATACCGGGTTTTATCAAACTTCGGTTGTCATGGTTCTTTCCATGATCCCTTCTATAATGTATTTCAGCTGAACCTCAAGGAGGATTACACTACAAATCTGACGAAAAGTGTAGCCATATCTTACAGCTGTCACAGCCGTCGAACTTGCTCATATTCCGCAGCTTACTCCATTGGCTTGACGAAAGCGTTCGACTAGCTGTACCCCCTTGCCACACA
>JAHPZR010001257.1:15000-20000 GCA_019787425.1 Platygyra sinensis
TGAAAAGTGCAAAAGCAAGTTCACTTTTCGTCAATTTGTATATTTGCATGGAAGGCATTGGTGAATTATTTAAGCCGAAAACCAGGATTTTTCGTTTAATTTTGAATTCACGGCGCGAGTTTAAAAATTACTAATATTTTATGATTTTAAAATCTAATTTTCTAGCATGTTTTAAGGACACATTTTACCTATGCGGTATAACTCCGAAAGACTTGAGATTAAGGTTGTGATTAGTGGAAATGTTCTTCTTTTCAGGGATATAAAGATTAGTTTGGGGCTTTTAATTACTGCCCCAAAAATGCACGCTCTATTTCGGGAAAATCACTGCCTCGAGGTGTCAACAGCTGCGAATAATCGAATTAGAGTCTCTGTTGTCCAACCAATAAATTCCAAGTAAATCTTAGTTCTAAGCATTCTATAAATAAAAAAATCAATATTATAAGCTCACCTTGTAACTCCAGTGGTTGAAGATGGGGTTTTATCCCTATTTTCTGCTCAAAATAGTCATCTTCTGAATCTTCCTTCCAACAATGTTTACCGAACGAATAACTGATCTGAACAACACCTGGATAGCTCTCGCAGAAACATCGCAATTCTTGACAGTCTCGGGCATTTCTTAGCTTTTATCCTTCTATAGCGTACAAATGAGCTTATAAGCAAGTAAAATCTAGCCATCTGTTAGGAGATTGGACCCCAGTGTAGACTATTATGGGATGTAGAAGGAGACCATGAGGTGGAGATTAAAGGTTGAGTTGAGCTGATGTGTAGTCGTCTCTTCCCCGCAATAACATGGTACCAGGAGCGAAGAAAATAACGGAGTTACTGCTGAACTACTTCTACTCTGCTGTGAACCCTGCTTAGAGGATCTAGGAGGGAATTCTGTAAACATTTCTTCGAAAACAGTCTCCTAACCAGTTCGCGCCAAATCTTCTGAAACTGACATAGTGAGGTAAATATCGATTATTCCGAGCGATTTTTCGTTGTCTACTTACTGCTGGAGCGAGGAATTCTGATAATTTCCGCGTCTGTTTATTACTGCTGTTGTGAAAGATGTCTGACGAAGAAGCTGAGGGTGCTCCTGCTCACAATCCTGCTGCTCATTTCTCTGGAAATATTATGAACTTTAAGCGACCAAAGTTCAATGCTCGCCAAGAAAATCGCCTCGAAGCATTAAAAGCATTCAAGAAAAAGTGTGGATATATCTTCAGAGGAAGCTTGGTCAACATATCTGAGGAAAGAAAGTGTATACTGGTACAAGATTGGCTCGGGCCGGAAGGCCAGAAGATTTATGACAGTTTAGACTGGGCGAGGGTGAAGATGTAAACAATTACGAACTGATGTGGACCTAAACTGGAAGGAGCGGTAAGTGCTGAATGTAATGAGATCGTAGCTTCAAAGAAATTCAAGGAACGAGTTCAGAAACCTAAAGAGACAATTACTTCGTTTGTCACTGATTTGATGCTGTTAGTTAAAGATTGCAATTACATAGATGAAGACAGACAAGTGAGAGATCAATTTGTGTATGGCGTTTGCGATGATGAGTTGAAGAAAAAACTGCTTGAAAAAGGAAACACTCTCACTCGAATTCAAGCTGTGTCAATTGGCAAAGCCCATGAAACCACAAATCAAGAAGTTCAGGAATGTTGTCTAAAACCACCTGTGAGTGATAGTACCAATGCTGTATTTAAAGATAAGCCAAACAAAGGTCTTATGTGTAACTACTGTGCTAACAAGAAAGGATCTCATAGCTTTGCAAACAAGAGACACTGCCCTGCCTGGGGAGCTGTGTGTAGCCTTTGCAAGATTAAAAATCATTTTAAAGATTCCAAGGAATGTAAGCGACTCCAAAAAGAGAGAAAACCCAAACCAGGAAATGAAAAGCAGTCCAGATCATCTAAGAAACCATTTGTCCTGAAAGTTGATGAAGATGGTGAAGAGCATTTTTATGAAGTTGTGGACAAAATTTGCACTCTGAACCAACAATGTGACCATAGGAAAGCTTTTGCAAACTTGCTATCTCAAAGAAAAGAATTTCTGTGAACTTTCAGATAGACTCTGGTTCAACATGCAGTGTTTTACCAGTTGGTGTGTACAAGGAAATCAGTGGTGATCATGACCTGCAGGACCTAAACACAACTGTCCGTCCAACCCTTTCTCTCTATGATGAGAAAACTAAGATCCAAACTCTGGGAACCAGAAAATGTTTTGTGTTCAACCCTGCAACTGGAAAAGAAGGGATCATTCAGTTTAGAATTGTTAATGAGGACCTGACCCCTCTAATTGGTCTAAGTGATCTTGAGGAACTTAAGCTTATTGAGCTTCTCCGAGAGAACATTGCTACTTTAGACTCTGGAAAACCCAATATTCCTTCATCTGCTTCAGAACTACACACACCACTCACCACTGCTTAGGAGCCTGCCTCATGCAAGGTGACCAACCTGTCCATTATGCCTCAAGAGCTCTTACTGAAACTGAGAAATGCTACAGCCAGATCGAGAAAGAGATGCTCAGTGTGGTCTTTGGTCTCACAAGGTTCTATACCTATACCTATGGAAGAAAAGTCACCAAGTATAATGACCACAAACCACTTGCTGTGGTACTCAAGCAACCAGTTGGGGAGAATCCCATTCGACTTCAGAGAATGCTGTGTCTAATTATGGGATATGACCTTGACTTCAAGTACATCAAAGGCAAAGACCTGCTAATTGCTGATGCCCTGAGCAGATCCCACACGACTAACCACACTCTCAGCCAGAGCGAAGAAGAGAGTGAAACTATCAGCTTGGTTATTCAAGACCAATGTGTGACACACCACCTCAAAGAAATTGCAGAGGGAAACAGCCAAGGACAATGTCCTACAGTCAGTAACCCACCACATCTCTGAAAACTGGTCCATCAGTAAAAAACATCTTCCAATGGACGTTCATCCATTCTGGAGTTGCAAAGATCAACTATCATTTAATGATGGCATCATCTACAGAGGTGATCGCATTGTAGTTCCAGCTACACTGAGAAAGAGCGTGACTGAAAAGTTACATGAAGCTCACATAGGTGTCAAGTCAACTTTAAGACGTGCTCGTACATCTCTTTGGTGGCCCGGTATGAACTCTCAACTGAAACAGTTCATATCTTTATGTCAAGTTTGTCAATCCTTCCAGAGAAACAACTTGAAAAAAAGCCCGATGAGTCATACTATTCCTGATAGACCCTGGTCCAAAATCGCAGCGGGCCTTTTTGAGTTTGAAGGTGAACACTATCTAGTATTGGTCGATTACTACAGCAATTGGATCGAATTTGATAAGATGAGAGACCAAACTGCAGCTGAAACCATTGCCCTGCTACTCAAACAGTTCTCATGATGGGGACTTCCCGATGAGACTGTCACTGACTGTGGAAAGAATTTCGACTTTAAGGAATTGTTACAATTCTGTCAGAGAAAGCAGATAAAACACACGAAATCCTTACCTCACCATCATCAGAGTAATGGCAAAGCTGAATCCGCCGTGAAGATCATCAAATCTATCTTGAGAAAGACTGAAAACTCTCCTTTAAATCCTTTTGAAGCCCTACTTGATCAACATAATACACCTACAGTTGATGTGACGACATCACCTGCTCAAAGATTTCTACAACGAAGACTGAACTAGTTGTTGCAAAACGGACACGTTCAGGACGTTTAGGTAAAGTACCAGCAAGATACTCTTCATAGTCTGTTATCATAAAATTTGGGGGAAGGTATTAGGAGATTGGAGCCCAGTGTAGACTATTATGGGATGTAGAGAGACCAGGGGCTGGAGATTAAAGGTTGAGTTGAGCTGATGTGTAGTTGTCTCTTCCCCACAATAACACACCCCATATTGGTTACATTACCAAACATGTAACTTGCAAGCCTTCCACTATATCAAAGACATTTAAGTTTTTGAAAAAAGCAGTGTACATGTCTGGAGATGGAAGTCATTTAAAGTTAAAATTACTGGCAAAAGTGACAAACTTGATGAGGAATATAATGGGGCACTGTCACTGTTGAAGATGAAACTGATGTTTACTGGATTATTCAAAAACTGGCCAGCTTCACATAACCTCTTGTAGCTTTCTCCATCAGTAATGTTAGTGATTATTGCTTTGCCCTGTTGCTCGTTTTTTTTTGAATAGCTTTCCGTGTCCCATCCCCTGAAACGAGAAACAATCAAACTACTTGCATTAGAGAAAACAACAAATACCCATGCAACCAAAAAAACACATTGTGCATCCCCCTTTCCTAGCCAAAGGAAATCTGATCTAGATAGTGTATCTAACATCTGGTAGCTTCAAATATATGATGCTGGAGCCGCATTGTGTCAGAGATGTTGATTTTAAGTAACTTCATGTAAGTAACATCTTTACTTAACAAAGGTGAACACTTTACTTGGACATTCACAGTCTGGTAAACCTGTAGACTCTAATAAAAACATTTTGAAAGCACTATTTAGTAAATGCACTCACTTTCTACTAATCTAGAGTGAAACACAAATATCTCAGCTGACTGAAGATGTTGACAGACAAAACTATTTTTGTGCAGTTTCTTTCCTTGCTGATTTAAACCTCTAAAAGTCATGTACAATGGTACTTGTTCTCTACAAAGGACACCAATGAAAAGAAAAAAAGAGTGCAATGAAACAACTCGTGGACATCTACTGTAAATATACAGATTGCTGTTGGCATTCTACCCCCGGCCAATATCTACATGTATGGTAACAGGGAAAAAATGCACTTGGGATCCATTAAGAGGCAGGCACCATGCAAATTGAACAGTTATAAGCACAACTCTGTCCAGCTCTCTTCAATCCTTGGCTTTCAACACAACTTTATCAATAAAGAACACAAATTTCACCCATATGCCTGTACTAAATCTTAACCTAAAATGTCCTTGAAAAAAATAGCCAAAATGGAGTGTATTTTCATTTTTTCTTTGGTGTTAGTGGGTCACATGTCAAACTGTCTAGTGCACATGTTGTGGGTCA
>JAHPZR010001257.1:30000-31317 GCA_019787425.1 Platygyra sinensis
TTCAATGGTGATTTTAAGGTCATAAGACTTGAAAATTTCACTGACTTCTTGCTTTGTCTTCCCAATTTGCTTAGCTGTTGCTTTCTTTACATACCGCTAGACCATTGTCATGGTAGAGACCAACTTGACCTTTAAATTTTGGTATGATGAGGGACAACATGAAGGTGCCAATGAGTTTGCATGTCTTGGCTCTATCATATGATGCCATTGTCATGTGGAATAAGTTGCTGGTGTTCTTCTTTTCCTATGGTATGTTCTGGTGATACAACAGTGATTTTTTTGTGCATAATTTTTTTTTTTTCAGAAAATACTTCATTTTATTATACTTACACATCACAACCAAATATTACAATACGAAAACGCTAACTAAGTTACAACACATAAAAGCAAAATACAAAATATAACACTAACAATATATTCCTGATTACACTTCAACTATCATTAACAATCCATGTTACATTGCAATATTTTGTATTTACATTACATTTTAACAACTAAGCTAAAACTAACTAAATTGAAAATTCGTCCATTTCACCCTCAAAAATTCCATCTTTTTATTGACACGTCCAATATAATTTTCTGTTTCATATTTAATTAGAATTTTAGCTTTAAAACCATTGATGATTGGATGAATCTGGCTTCTTCTACAATCCCACAAATAGATTCTTGCAACAAGAAGAAAATAGTTAAGCAAGGGGCAAGATCTTGAAAGCACTCCAACTATAACGTCTTGCTGAGTAAGATTAATTGTCTTTTGAGTACCAGAGAACCAAAACAATTCAAAATCTCCCCAGAAAGCTTTAGAATAGGAGCAACTATATAAGAGATGATTCAACTTTTCTGGATACGATTTGCAGAAGGTACATAGGTCATGTTGGCTATAACCTATTTTATAAAGTTTGGAATTTGTATACAAGATAGAGTTCAGTAGTTTGTATTGAAATGCTCTCACATAAGGTTCTAGAGTAACCTTATGAGGAAGTATGAATAACTGTTTTAATTGATCAAGCGAAAAGTTAAACTCCTTTTGTAATTTACTAGCTGCACTTGGTAATTGTGCCTTCTTGCTTATCAAAAATGAATAATATTGTTTTGATTTCTTTTCCATTACATCAAAAACCTGATAATCAATAGCCAAGATGGGGGACGTAGTTGATGGAGTGGCAATGATTATATTATTTCTTAGATAGTTTGGTACCGAATAGCAAAGCCCAGTCCATACTAAAAAATTTGATTTTCGAATCTTTTTGCCGATTACATCAAAGGACTCAGTATTGTTCAAAGAAAATAACAGATCACTTACATAAAAAAATAGGT
>JAHPZR010001258.1:0-30000 GCA_019787425.1 Platygyra sinensis
GATATTGACTTCCGAGTACTTTTCCATCGATTTAAGGCTACTTTGATCTTGGCTAAAGACAGACTGAAATATTTTTCACCACTGAAACTCATCAACAAATGTAATCAAAATACAGCCAATGAAACATAGCTATTCTTACGGTTAACATTCCAAAGCCAAAACGATTCAAAGTCGTATTTGTGAACAGAATAAGAAGTTTTCCTAGTTGTGTAGAAAAAAAAAGCCATCTCCGACATCCTTACGAAATAAGCCACGTTTATGTTGAATTGAACGGTCCAGAATGAGAACTATAAACAAGTGAATGATGGAGAAACAAAACTGTCTCATAGCCACATGCTTTGTGATGATGTTATTTATTGTGTTCACTTCAGCTGCATAGAGGCCTATTTTGCGTCCAAGATCCACGGCGGGTTGTCCTATAAAATCTCACTCCAGTCGGCATTAGGACTGCGTTCTCATCAAATTCAATTAACGTAGAAGAAAGATTAAACAGATGAACCTGAAAACAAGGCCCAAAGCCTCGGACAAAATCCTTAACGTGCTGACAATTTGCGGTCTTCTTAAAATTTTTCGAAACGAAAGAAATTATAAATCAGGTTGACTTGCAATCAACAATATTTCAATTTACTAAATACTCACTGTCAGTTTCCGTGATTGCTATCAACAATATTTCAATTTTCTAAATATTTCTTGTCAGTTACCATGATTTGATTTACGAAACGGATGCTTTGAAATGTGGGAAACCCCATTTTTCCAGTCCCTAACAGCAAAATTTCCTTGAGCATACTCCCAAACTTCTCTAGTGGCTCGAACCTTTGGCACTACATTAACTTTCTCTTGGTGCGTACACTATGACAACTGTATGCTACTTGAGTTAAGAAACTGGACTAATTGCCAGTCAAATATCTAGTAAGAAAGAGCAAAAGTTTGGAAAAACCGTGCCCTTGATAAATGTGTATTACTATGAAAAAATTGCCATGTTATGATGTAAACTGTGCCAGTACAAAATTCTTAGCGAATCAGATGCGCACAAAATTTACTCCAAAATTATATCCAAACAACAAACACAGGTATACCTTGTGGAAATTTCTTCCTTTGGTAGTGGCTTCAGGCAGGCAGTGTGAAAATGAAACAGTTGAGAATTTAGTTTCTGATTTATAAGAAATAAAGTACATGAGTCAGCATATTTTCTGCCTTACCTCTGCAGCCAACTTAATTAACCTGGAATCCAAAATAGGAAAATATGATCAACACAGAACCTTTAGTTTCCTGAATGTCATGTCTTATGGAATTACTATTAAAAGAAATTTTAACAGGTAACGTTTATTCAAGGAGACATAGTAATTGGTTTCAAACAGTGCTAGTTATAAAACTCTGTTACAGCCGGGTATCAAAAAAACCTTACAAGGAAGATAAAAGTATGCTGTGACTTTTAAAACATTACTTCATGAATTTGCACAGGTGCAATCATTCATATATGGTTAGACTGTTGTATCGTTATGATGTAAGCAAGCTATTAGATAAAGTGTTTGTTTTGGAAATTAGGTCACCAGTTACAAACCGCAGTTGTGTGACAAGAGCCATATAAGGAAAATTCGATCAGAATCGTCCATGCAAAAAACATTGTAATTGCAAACGCTTGCAATCGCGTTCAACTGCATCCCCTAGTATAGAGTAAGAACTGCGGTGCAAATGTCTATTTTCAGCTATTTAATTCTTAAAATCTCTTCGTTAGTGTGAACTAAACCGGGAGAGATTCGGATTGAAAATTTACGGGCAAAAACAATACTGAACAGTACAGTTCATAAGTTATTCAGGTAGTCACTAAAGTCGGGATGTTTTCTTATATCTACTTTAGTAATCAAGAGTTTCATAGTTTTATTTAGCAACCCGTGTTCGTAAATTTCCTGCTCGTACGTGCGTATAATCTTACAATGCGCATGCAGCAGCACATGTTACCATATATGGGTATGAAAATGGTCACCTTTCGTTCGATTATCATTTTTAAAACCTTCCTTTCTTAGACGATTTTGTCACTAAATACACAAATTCATTGGAACTGTACATGTAAAAGCACGACAGGCTGTTTAACATTTAAAACAAACAAGAAACTTCTGTTTTTCCGAGCGAATACAATAATAACATTTAGACGGAAATTATATTTGCACACAAATTTGCATAAATTTCAAGGTTGTGTTTTTTGCGGATAACTTCCGAGAATGTGCGAACCTTCACGTAGTTTATGAAGAAATATTCAGGCTTAATATTTTTACTGAATCAAACAAAACAAGTAAGGGACACTTTTACAAAAGGAACTGATTTCTTTTGGAAAATATTATACTGTAACTCCGGCCTTCTCTCATCGAGGATATAGACGTGTCACGCAACATCATTTTGTCCGTACAGGATCGGTCAGACATGAGGCTAAAACAATTGGCGATTGCTATTTGTATTTGAACCACTAGTGAAAAACGATTTCGCTAAATTTTCATCAGTGCTGAATTTCCTTGCTGTAGGACTTGGCAAGAACACTTAAAATTGAAATTTCGTTCGTCAAAACACCGCACAATCTCAGTTTTTCCCGCGAAATTTGCCTCCAAAATCCCGCGCAATGGTCCAGTTTCGAGTTCGCCATGCCCGCTGAATAAAAGCACTGACAACGCATTTGTACAGGGTTAGCCTCGACCTGAAAAAATATTCATAAGTACCAGCGGGTGCCACAAATTGGTAGGTACTTGGTGTATATTTTTCTATTGTTTATTTTTTTGATAAACAATAGATAACCACTATATGACAAAGACAAAGTATAGATAACCACTATATGAAAAAGACATCACGTATCTTCCCACAAATTTGAAAATTAAACAATACACAGAGCTGTAAACCGGTAATCTTCTTGCTGGAATTTGTGAATATTTTACTTTAGGTAGAGGCTAACCCTGTACAAATGCGTTGTCAGTGCTTTTATTCACCGGTCATGGGGAATTCGAAGCTGGACTATTTATTTTTTTCCAGAACCCTGTCAGAAAGCCAGCATATAGCTGTTTCGACAAAGGTTGTCCAACAAAAGTGTAAAAGCGTACGCAACAATGCCGATAAGCTCTAAGGTAGTAACAGTTTGGCTTTGCTTGACTGAGGTTTAAGGCGATTCAGCAACAAGGAACAAGAAATAATGAATACATGTCCACCTCACTGAAACACCTCCCGGGGGGGGGGGGGGGGGGGTACTTAACAAAGTTTAACACGGGGAGGCTCTGCCCTGAGGTCCAACCCCTTACCCTTTCACATACTATTTTGGCAGAAAAGGTACCCTTTTTATATACCTTTTATTGAAAAAGGTACCCCTTTCACATACCTACTTTACAAAGTCTTGTTCTCATTTTCATGTAGTGCTTAATAAATAAACTCTTAGAGCCATAAGGGGCATCTATTTGAAATGTGATAATTAAAGGCTCTTTTAAATACCTAAATGACTGATTTCCCTACCCTTTCATACACCTCAACTTGTAAAATCCCTACCCTTTTATATACCTAAAGCCTGAAAAAGGTACCTCTTTCGGGCGGAGCCTCCCCATATAGGCCATTACAGGGAGTACCCCACCACCCCTGGGAAACACCTTGAGGCTCGCTCAAGCAACTGAGAAACCACCATTACCCATACTCACTTTCAACATTGTCGCGTGAGCTTTTCCCCATTTGTAAGACAATCTTTCTTGAAACAGCTGTATATAGTATTCTTACCGTCGGTTGTATTTCACATGCTTGCATTACCAAAATAAAGATACTGTTCAGTTTTGCGTTTTTGTCTCCTTTGATAATTATGAAGCCACTATTTCCACCTGCGCTTTTGTTTATATACTTGAAACTCCTTCAAAGCCAAAAGGAAAGACTTTAAGAATTCCCTTCCTGTTGAAAAAACATTCGTTTACACTGAGCTATACAACCCAAGACACACAAAATTTCTGACTCACAAAAATGTATCAATATCAGTTGGCTCTCTTTCACGCGAACAAGCCATCTCACTTACTAGTACTCCATTTCAGTGGTTAATATCACATTCATTTTGATGTGTTACATGAAAAAACACTCCTGTAACTGCTACTATTTACATTTCTACTCAACACATGCAGTAGCCACATTGAATCATGACTGCCCATTCTTTTGGATGGCCAGCCAAAAGGTATATACTGTAGACCAGGGACAAAATGCAGACTATACACTTTTCGAATGCATACCCTTTTTGCACTGGTGTTACATTTTTTGCAGTGGTGTTACACTTGAACTGCACTGCTCTCAGCCAATTGGAGTCAAGTAATTTTTTCATGTATATTATTATTATTATTATTATTATTATTATTTATTATATGGCTCTGTCCCACAAGGACTGGGAACTACAAAATTCGCGAATTTGATTGGCTGAAATGGATATTGACCGCGGTCTAGATTTTCCCATCTAGACCGGCATCCAGAGCGGTAATGTTTTGCAGTGAAAATGTTGCAAACTAAAATGCAAAATCTTTGACTGTTTTCATCTAGCAATATTTATTTCTGTAAGTGCCAAAAAGCTGATGAGAAAATAAAGTAAACAGAATGAGCAAACTTTCGAAGAATTAAATTCGGCTCGTCGCTTTCGCAAGTAAAATGTCAAGTAGCACAAACCAGTTTTTTTAAACGAATTAACTTGCTGTTGTTTTTGCCATATAATAAACATCTTATTAACCGAGCTAAGTCGGTCTGTATGGGAGAATCTTGACCATGGTCGTGTGCACAGACCTCACTTCGTTCGGTCTGTACTTACGACCTCGGTCAAGATTCTCCCATACAGACCTCCTGCTCGGTTAATAAGAGCTAATTATTATTATTATTATTATTATTATTATTATTATTATTATTATCATTATCATTATTATTTAACAAAAAGAGAAGAGATACTAAGTTAATTACACGACGTTTCGAGGACATCTTGTCCTCATTATCAAGTGACAGGAAAAATTCAGTTTTGAAATTTAAAGGAGCGAATATACAATATGTTAATTTACATGAACAGTTTCGCCCCTTAGGGAATCACTTTGAATGTTTAAAGGTGGTTTTTCCTTTTGTATGAATAGCATTTCATACAAAAGGCATTCAAATTTGCCCTTGCATTTTCTTAAGACTGTAATGTTCTCAGTCAGATCCCTTGGGATAGTTCCATGTTTTGACATGTAATGTTTACAAATGGAAGATTGCTTGTGTTTAAGTTCTTCAACCCGCTCATGGAGGTGTCTCATCATATAATTGGTTATACCCACTCAGGTTGTCGAAACATCAGTCCTCAACAACAGTTCAGTTCAGAACTACCGTCACCCGGACGATCACACAATACGAACTACTGATACACCTGGGTTAATCCACTTACTATTACAGCAATTGCCGAAAATAGAAATAACGCAGTTTAGTTTAAGAATTATAACTGTATAATTATGTATATCAAAACTTTCTCTACCAGAATTGTTCTTTTAAGCTATTTGGTTGTGCAGAGAATTTGAACTAGCCATAATTTATTGAATATTCCATTCTAATTGAATAATTTTTTCCTTTTGTTTCCTTTAGTTCTTGTCTATTCTGAGCAAGAGTGCGGTCCTTGAGTATTTAAATACTGTTGTGGAATCACAGGTTTGTACAACATACTTAGCTTTTATTGTGTCATGTGTTTAGTCTAGTAGAATAAAGAAGACAAAGCCAAGTCCTTGTGTGAGATTTTGGTTCTGTTTTTGTTGGAATTCAGACCACCCAATCTGGAATCAATTGCATCAACCATCAGGCCATCACAGGCAGACCAGCATTTAACATTCCTTTGTTTTATTCTCTTCTCAGAATGTTCCATTATCCTTCTTTGCTCGCCAAGAGCACCATCTTCAGTATTCCTGCTAAAACTAGCTAATAATTTGGTAAGGAATGAAAATCCTTTATCTGTAGTGTGATCTTTGACTAGACCCCATGGAGCTTGGGAGGGGGACTCCCGTATAAAAGGAATTGGGGGGGGGGGGGGTGCTAGGCTTTGGTGCTAGCATAATTTTAAGCATAATTTAGCAAAACGAGCATTATTTTGAGCTTTTTTCAGTTAGCACTCCTAGCATAATGTGAGCTTTTATGCGTTGAAAAACAAAAAGACCATCATAGTTCTAGAATAATTCAGTTTGTATTTTATTTCTGTATTGTTTTTGGAAAATATTGAGGTCAAATAACGTATTTCCTCGAATAATAGCTGGAGGCGATTATTTCCATTTTCGTACCAAGAGGGGGCGATTATTTGAGGGAAGGCGATTATTCGAGGGAGGCAATTATTTCAAAATTTCTCACAGGAGGTCGTGTCCTAAATATTTTGTTGTATTATACCAAGCAATAATTATAAAGGAAAAAGTGAAATATATCAGTGAACATTACCATAGAAGAAACTTTAAAACTGAACCCGTCCAGTGCTTTTGTAACCATTCAGTTGTGAACAATTAAATGAAAGATTGTTTGTTACTCAAGATGTGGCAATTTTTAACTTGAGAGGGAGGGGATAAGAGAAAGAGAAAATGAGGAAGGTGAGTTGGGGAGGCGATTATTCGAGGGGGCGATTATTTTAAACATTTTGGTCAAAGAGGGGCAATTATTCCAGGGAGGCAATTAATCGAGGGACGGCTATTATTCGAGGAAATACAGTATGGTCCGGCAGACTCCAGGTTACCCTGTGGTCAGCATATCTGAGAGACTGAGAGTCTCATCAGGCCACTAGGCTTATGGCTCGGAGGCTGGGCCCCTCAGGCCTCAGATCAAAGATGGTGTTGTCCTTGAGTACATCCACTTCCAGCCCTTTCAGCACTTTCAGTGCCGTACTGAGAGCTTCAATCTCAAGGTGCGCACATGCTTAAGACTGTAAGACTGGAAGGTGGACAGTTTAAATGTTAATTAAAGTTAAAATTAATAGCTACTGGTGATCTTTATTTTCCTTAAAATCTAAGTAGCATAATTTCAGTGACAGAGAGCGTAATTTTCAGAAAGTAGCATAATTTTGGCATAATTTCTAAAAAATATGAGCACTGCTAAAAGCATAATATTCTTTTTTTCGAGCACAATCCACCAAAGCCTAGGGGGTGCTCATCGGAAATTGAACACATTAAAAAAATTGTTTTGTGGGTGTTATCTCCTCTCATAGTTTTTTTGGCTCAATACCATAAAAGATACTGCAAGAGCTCCCGCTGAGGACGTCTTGAGTCTGAACACCCTAAAAGATGCCAAAACCCACTTTTTCAATGCCTAAAAGGTTGAATGTGAGTTACCCCCCTCCACCCAAGGCATGGGGCACAGCACCTTTAACAGCTTCTCTAATGTTGATTTCATAACTGCTAAGTACAATTTTTTTTCTTGTTGCTTAGATTGAAGTGACAGATTCAGATGATTTTTCAAGTCATGTTTCAGTCTGGCATGAAACTGCACTCTCATTATTCTCAAAGATCTTCTCTGGAGATGAGTTTTATGCGTTTGATCTCCTTTCCACAATTTTGTTAAATGCAAAATATTTCTGGTAAGTTGTGATTTAATGCCTATCTTAAACTCAAGTGTGCATGTGACCAGTATTGTCAACCAGTACTTTTATGTGGCACTCTTTATTATGCTGTACTAGGTGGTCCTAACTTTTAACTTTGTGAATGAAACCCTAGTGAGTGACCATTCAAATGAAAGCTATTGAGCAGTACTTTCATGTGGTACTGTTTATTATGCTGTACAAAGTGGTTCTAACTTTTAACTTTGTGAATGAAACCCTAATGGGTGACTGTCCAAATGAAAGCTATTGAGCAGTACTTTCATGTGGCACTGTTTATTTTCTTATGTCTTTACAATATACAACTGTTCTTTTAGTAACCTCTGATATGGTGATTCGATTTTAGCAAAGGAAGTGGTTCACCATCTTTAGGTGTCGCCAAAGAGCTGTCAGAAATGTCCCTTGCTACTCCTCCACTGCCAAGTACATGTGACACTACAGCAGCAAGTCGAGGGGCACTCATTGCTCAGGCTCACAAAAACTTACCTTATATAAGGTCTACATTCATGGGGTCCTTTCAGGGCCTGAAATGTGCCTTGGATACTTCTAGGTAAGAAAGATAGCTGAGAAGTTTTAGGGACCCTGACGTAATGTACGTGATGTTCTCATGTTTGCCTTAACACATTTGAACCTTTTCAGGTCGTTGTCCCTTCATCAGGTACGAAATATTCAGTCATTTCTCATACCCTCCTTTGCTGGTCCCCTTCTACCGGCTGACTGGATGTTCCTTCCCATTGTGGATTTGCATAATCAAGCAATAAGTGTGTAAGTTAATCAGTAATGGCAATTTCGTAACTATATGCCGTAATTTAATTATAACTGTTTCCTTCGCAAAACCTTTTGAGTTCTTCACAAAAAAATGTCAGAAGGGCTGAAAAAGATCAGCACATCAACTTTATTGTCCAAAAGTTCCCTTTAAAATCCTCAATAATGACCAACCACAGTCTTCTCTTATTTTTATAAACAAAGTATGGTGGCCCACAAGTGCACACCAAATTTAATTCACTCACACCGAATTCAAATCACTCACACTGAATTCAAATCACTCACACCGAACTCAAATCACTCACACTGAATTCAAATCACTCACACCGATTCGATTTGAATTCGGTGTGAGTGATTTGAATTCAGTGTGAGTGATTTGAATTCGGTGTGAGTGATTTGAATTCAGTGTGAGTTATTTGAATTCGGTGTGAGTGAATTAAATTTGGTGTGCAATTGTGAGCCACCGTAACAAAGTGATAAGAATTTAAGACTTGAGCAGCGGTATCCTAAAAATTGACGGAAAAATTCAGCGAAAGTGTTATGCAACTGATACTAGGCTGAAAAGCTCTTCCAGTATCAAATAGTGTGCAGGCTTAGCCCATGGCATAGTTAACAACTATCCACCGCTAGCCACCGACACCGAGGTGAATAGTTGTTTTAGTAAACTAAACCAGTGAGATAGTTAACACCACAAAAAATTAATTTGGATGATTTCTTCACTTGTCACGGATGCAAACTTGGACGCCATTTTTTTCCCGAGTTTCTTGGAGGTAAATAGCACAAGATATTCGGAGTTTGACGAGCCAATCAGCGCGCGCGTTTAACACTATCCACAGTTTTAGGATATTCGGAGTTCGACTTGTCAATCAGAGCGCAGCTTCACGCTATCCACTGTTTTAGTATATACCAATATGGCCTAACTTGCCCATTTTAACACACTGAAGGAAGGCCAAGCCCAAAACATCTGGCCCAGGTTGTTTGAAGGGTGGATAATGCTATCCCACGGTGGATAATGATTTATCCGGCGGATAGTGTTATCCAGCCTTCAAAGAACTAGAGGCTGTTGGACACGGATATTTTTCAGCCTTATATAGCGTTGTAATCTAACTGATGTTTTTTTTTCTTGTAAGTATAATAATGAAATTTTGTGCCGTCTCATTGGTTTTTATTTGTCTTCAGAAATGATAACATAATAAGGAAGGGGAAATTTTACCTGTGATCAGGCTCCCAGCACGGGTGAAAAATATTATGCGAGTGAAATAAGCCAATCGTTTTCTTCCTCAGACCACACTCAGCAAGTACCATCAACCTGTGTCTTTCCTCACCCTGTAATGCAATCACGGCCCTGTTCATTGGCTAGCAAAAATTAGGCTTTATCTCCTTGGTATTTATTTTTGTCTTTTTTCCTTTCCAAGTGAAATGAAAGGTAACGAGATTGATACAGTCACCGAGCCTGCCGTTTCCATAACAACTGCCAATCTTCAACTGGTACTGCTGCTCGAGGAATGGCGACCTCTCTGCTTACGTCACGTTTCCATGGCATCACGAATTGCCAGACTTATGTGTGTCTTCTTGACAGGTGAGGTTTATTCAGCGTGCTTCTCGCGTGGGTCACGTGCATTCCTGGTGTCTATCCCAGCGAAGGCGTGCTACCAAAGCAAAGAACAATTCTTCACATCCATTTAGCTGTGGTTGTGCATATGCTTATGGCGGCGTGGCCTCGTATTTAAGGCGTTGGACTTGTAAGCCGGAGGTCCCAGATTCAAATCATTCTCCCTGCCACTTGATGGAATTTTTCTGGGTAGTCCCAATTCAGCTCCCCCACGTGTTGCAAATAGCCAACTACATGGTCAGCCTTCCTCCAGTTGCGATTTTCAACACGTTTTTTGTTCAATTTACAACATTCGTTTGCGCGCTAATGTCAGTGTCTTATATAAGTACAGCAGTGGTAAGCACCTCAACACTTGAAATTCTATTTTTATTTTTTAATTGTTTTTGTCACAATTTCACTTTGTTTGTATTTGCAGGAAACGATCTATTCCTCAACAGTTCCGTTCATGATTTTTTATCAGCGCTTTTACGGATTTACACAAGCTCCTCGAAACTTGAACAGCTCGATTTTAATTCACCGATACCTGGACTGACGTCTTTCTATGATCTGTAAGTAATAGTACTACAGTTGAAAAATTAAAAAAGTACAAATTACAACCTTTATTTACCCTCGACAGTGTTTATAGCACAATTGCTAGTGGGGCCGAGCAAACAACTGAAACAAGTAAATAAAACTGAACATAACATTGTCAAGAATCCCAATTGGCCGGTGGCAAACCATTTGGCTACTTACAAGCCTAGCTGAGGATTTGAAATCGGGGCTAGCTAGCCAGGAACAAATCTAGTTAGTGGTCAGAGCGGGACTCGAACCCGGGACCGCCAGATTGCGAGTTGGACCGCGGACCACTCGGCCACGCTGCCCTTCCACCCAGTTATTTCAAACTCAGAACCATTCCCCTTGGATTTGCTCCTCAGTCATGAATTATAGGCTTTTTCGAATTCAGTTTGTTTCGATCTATTCTTCTTGGCCTCTGAGAGTTTGAAATAGCCGGGCTTAACCGTACAGAGTTTTAAAACAATTGTCATTAAGTTGAATGGATCAGAAACTGAATGGGCTTTTCCGGCAGCTTTTCGCAAGAAAGAAATTTCCCTTCAGTCAAGTCGTGTTTTATCATTAGGCTCTCAATGGTCTTTTTATCACCAGACAAGGTAATAAGGAGAGCTTCCTATAAGGAGAAGAAAACAATGTGTAAATGGAACACATATATACCACGGTATTTCTACCCCAGGAAGACGCGTTAACAAATTAGTTGTGGTTCTCCTAGGTCTCTTGGGGAAATCGATTGGATAATAAATCTCTTATTAGACGCTTTAGTTGTGTGTTGACTTACCCTAAAGACTTGCTTCCCAAGGGTGATCTACAATGAATTTCTCATAACAGGATCGATACATCATCAAGCTGATAAGTGTTGAGAATTTAAAAGATCTTCGTCTAGGATCCATGCATATGGTTTCAAGTGATGATACACAGCCAAATTTTCAGTTTAGCCCCTAGGAGTGATCAAAATAGAACTTTTCATTACAATACCTATACATCATCAGGCAACAAGGTGATGAGAGTAAAGAGAAATATCAACTAAACGATATTGTCTTAATGAATTGCCAAATTCTCTCTTGATAATAAGAACTGAAAGGCTACATTCCTTGCAAAACATTTTGGACGTTAATGTCTAATGACTAACAGCTTTGAAAATGACCTCAAGGTTTTACAGAAACACGGACGAGAAAATGCGGGCACAATTCTATCAAGCCGTTTCGTAACTCAGGCAATGTCCCAGCTAAAGTTCGCTCCGAAAGAAATCTAAGAGCTTTGGAGCTACTTAAAAATTAAATTCTGTACTGTTAATATTTCGGACGCTTAAACTTTCGGACGATTTTATTTTTGTACGAAATTTAAATCATCCGAAATTTTTTGCAAGTTTCGTAACACTTTGATTTCACTTTTTTCCAGGTACGCGTCTTTTCTGTCCCAGTACTCCGCGGTCTCGTTTGGAGATGCGTTGTTTGGTTGTTTTGTAATTCTACCTTTAGCCCAGAAACATGACGTTAAATTTCGCAGAGCTGTTTGGGATGAACACATAGGCGTCTTAAGGGCGTTATCAATTCCTTTAGAACAGGTAAACTTAATAAAATGCACAGTGTAAGTGCATGCAAAGCAGATTGAAAGCTGTCCATGGGTCTGTGTGTGTGTGTCTGTCTGTCTGTTGGTCTGTCAGTCTGTCGGTTAGTCAGTCTGTCTGTCAGTCAGTCAATCAGCCAGTCGGTCAGTCAGTCAGCCAGCCAGTCAGTCAGTCAGTCTGTCTGTCTGTCTGTCTGTCAGTCTGTAAGTCAGTGTCTGTCAGTCAGTGTCTGTCTGTCATTCTGTAAGTCAGTCAGTGTCTGTCAGTCGGTCTTTCAGTCAGTCTATCAGTCAGTCAGTCAGTCAGTCAGTTAGTCAGTCAGTCTGTCTGTCTGTCAGTCTATCAGTCAGTCAGTCCGTCAGTCAGTCAGTTAGTCTCTCTGTCAGTCAGTCAGTCAGTCTGTCTCTCTGTCAATCAGTCCCTCAGTGTTTGTCTGTCTGTCAGTCTGTCAGTCAGTCAGTGTTTGTCTGTCAGTCAGTCAGTCAGTCTGCCGGTCAGTCAGTCTTTCAGTCAATCTGTCTGTCAGCCTGTCAGTCTATTCGCTGTCTGTGTGTCTGTTTGTTAGTCAGACTATTCTTTGTTTTTCTCTTTTGGTGTAGTACAAGCGCATGGTCTATGATAGCGAACTCATCTAAATATTTTTTTTCTGTCCCACATAAGTTGCCGATTCCCTTGGAGGAATTTCTGTATCCTGTTGAACAGAACCATACATTGCTTTCCCTGTATCTGCGAGCTCTTGCCACCCAAACGGTCAGGTATGTTTACAGAATTCAGAGAACGATTGTGAACGAGAAAACTTGTAAACTGTGCGATAGACTTGCCGGATGAAAAACAAAATAGTTACTTGACGAAAAGATTATACAACAGCTGACTGAAAGAAACACACCAAAACTGATCAGTTGTGTGTAAAGAGATAACGTCTGCTTCGGGACAAAGGGTCGAATCTTTCCGAGTTCGAAAGCAGAAAGCTGCCAGAAATGTTCCATCTTGGAGGGATCATCTCCTTCTTCTCCTTCAAGTGGTGGCATGTCTTCAGCACTGGCCTCGCCTGTAGTTCCTTCACCAACTGTGGATCAAAACATTAATTCATCAATATCCCTTCAGATTCTCTAACACTCCACAACAGAATCAAGTCCAGTAATACCCTTAATTTAGTCACCAAAAAGCCATAAAAACTGGCTGTATTAATGAGGTGGCTGCATTAAAGGGGCTCCTTAGTTACAAAAATGACAGACTGAGCTTTTGTTCAGGCCAGAATAAAGCGTGGTTGTATTAATAACCGTGTGGCCACAAGGCAGATTCCAGTGCCCAAAGTAGCAGCCTAATCACTACTGTAACAGCTGTTACCATCAAACATGACCCTTGTTTTTTTGATGTAACAGAAAAAAAGTGGATTAAAGAAGAGACAAGGTGATTTCACTTATCTGATGTTGAATTTCCCCACTGCCTTTTAATTAGAAGGGGTGGGGCACTATTAACTTTTGTCTATAGCTGTATTATAAAATTTCGAGTTCTTTATCGTGATACCAAAAACATACTGATCCAAGTTCATATATCCACCTTAACCTTTCCCACTCTAAACCGGTTGTTATTTTCTCCTCTTTGCTGTGGCCTCATTGGTGTTTTTCTGTCTTTAAAGTATAATAATCTTTGGATTTCGTTCAGTCCTAAAGAATTTTGTTTATGGTGGTTTAAGTAGCCAACCACAAATAGGATTGAAAACGGCTGATCATCATTTTGCAAATTCAGAAGTTTAGTTCATCACCAATTGATGAGCTTAAGAAAGGTGCCTTAGGGGGATTGTGGAGCAGGGATACGAACACCAAGCAGGACATGCAGGTATCCACAGTGACCCTGAGAGCAGGTATCCACGGTAACCCTGAGAGCAGCAACCACCAAACACTAACTCCATATACATAGAGTCAAAATCGAAAGGGGGGAGACGAGGGAGCAAAAGCACTCGATAGACACAAATGGTATTGAAAAGCAAACTGCATGTTATCAAACACTTGGCAAGCAAAACACCTAACCCCTACAAAACCCTGTATGAGACCCAACCAAGCACGATCTCCCTGAGAGACCACATGCCAGCACTGGCTAAAAACTTTTTCTAAATTAACTTTAGCCCTATTTTATAGTGAATTGTTTAAAAGCAACAATTTATCAGAGTGTCCAAAATTAAGAGGTTGTAAATTTTTTAGCTGGTTTGTGATGACAGCAAATTTCTTTCACATACCAGTTTCCATATCTTCGTCAATTCCAAGACCCAGACTGATCATTCGGTAGATGCGGCTGGCATGAACCTGTGGGTCGTCCAAGGTAAATCCAGATGACAGAAGAGAGGTTTCGTACAGCAACATGACAAGATCTTTCACAGACTTATCATTCTTATCGGTCTCCACCTTCTGCCTCAAGGTCTCCACAATGGAATGATCGGGATTCACCTCCAGGTGTTTCTTGGCTGCCATGTATCCCAGAGTGCTGTTATCACGCAGAGCCTGTGCCTTCATGATTCTCTCCATGTTTGCGGTCCATCCAAACTGGCTGGTGACAATGCAGCAAGGGGATGATACAAGACGCGATGACACCACCACTTTCTCAACCCTCTTGTCTAGGATTTCCTTGATTGTCTGTGGAAGGACAAATTCAAGTTGTCAGTACTCCAGGTTACTCATGAGAGAATGCTTGACCTTAACAGGGACAAACTAGTCAATAACCAGTCAAAAATTGGGTTTGGGCCAGTAAACTTTAGAGCCATAAGCTACAGGACAAGTCATGGTGGAGAAGGTTAGGAGAAGATTTTAATACCAGGCAATTAACGCACTAAACTCACTGAAAATACCAATGCCAGAAACACTGGTCAGTGATGAACTATTTAACAACTGAACCACACAATACCTTGCAGAGAGGCTCAAATTTGGCTTTCTTTTCTTCCCACTTCTTTTTGTCCTCATCATCCTCAGGCAGCTCAAGTCCTTCCTTTGTCACACTGACAAGCTTCTTTCCATCATACTCCTTCAGCTGCTGTACAGCGTACTCATCTATGGGTTCAGTCATGTACAACACCTCAAAACCACGGCTTTTGACTCTCTCCACAAACGCAGAATGGGCAACTTGATCTTTGTTCTCACCAGTAATGTAGTAGATGTCTTTTTGGTTTTCCTTCATCCTTGTCACGTAATCCTTCAGCGACGTCATGTCATCTCCAGAGGCAGAGGACTGATATCTCAGAAGATCAGCCAGCTTGGTGCGGTTGACACTGTCTTCGTGAATACCAAGCTTGATGTTCTTGCCAAACTGCTCGTAAAATTTCTTGTAGTTGTCCTTGTCCTCTGTGACCTCAGCGAACAGCTCCAAACACTTCTTGACAAGGTTTTTCCTGATCACTTTCAAAATCTTGTTCTGCTGTAGCATTTCACGAGAAATGTTCAACGGCAGATCCTCAGAGTCCACAACACCCTTAATAAAGTTTAGGTACTCCGGAATTATATCCTCACAATTGTCCATGATGAATACACGACGTACGTAAAGCTTGATGTTGTTGCGCTTTTTCCTGTTTTCGAATAGATCAAATGGTGCCCGTCGTGGGAGAAATAGAAGAGCACGGAACTCCAATTGTCCCTCCACTGAAAAATGTTTGACCGCTAAATGCTCCTCCCAGTCATTGGTCAGACTCTTGTAAAACTCACCATATTCCTCCGTGGTGATTTCATCAGTGTTACGCATCCACAGTGGTTTAGTCTTGTTGAGCTCTTCCATTTCTGTGTACTTTTCCTTGATTTTCTTCTTCTTTTTCTCCTCTTTCTTCTCCTCATCTTCTTCGTCAAGGTCTTCTATCTTAGGTTTGTCACCTTCTTCATCATCTTTTTTCTCCTCTTCATTCTCCTTGTCCTTCTTCTCTTCATCTTCCTCATCCTCATCATCACTGACTTCCTTTTCTCGTTCTTTTTGCACCTAACAAAGGTAAGAATTGAAAACTTTAATACCAAGGCATAATTACCAGACTGTGATTATCTTGCCTGACATTTGGTGGAATGAGTAACACTGAGCAAGATTTGTGTCACTCCGTCACTGACACACAATTACAAGAGGCCAAAAATGGATTAAAATTGCTAGGAAATGTCCACCTACAGAAATTTACATGACTTGCAATAGATGTGAAATTACAAGCCTCTTTCATGCCATTTCTAGGCTCTAATATTTTTCTCACTTATCTCTGGTGATAATAAAAGGTTCAATTTTCTATTAGAATCATGAATTAGGACCCACAGCTCAACTGAATCAAGAGTTATAGTCAGCAGAAAACCACAAGCTCAATTTTGGCCAATTCAAGATCCCACACAACCCCTTCCACAACAAGCTAAGAATTTAAGACTACACTAACCATAAGAGCAATTGGATAACCAATGAACTGGCTGTGCTTCTTCACAATCTCTTTCACTCGCTTTTCCTCCAGATATTCCTGCTGATCTTCCTTGAGGTGAAGAACAACTTTAGTTCCTCGGGGCAAAACTTCCTCTGCAAGACGGCGAACAGTGAAGGAGCCTCCAGCTGCAGATTCCCAGAGGTACTGCTCATCATCATTGTGCTTGGTGTAAACTTCAACCTTGTCAGCAACCAAATAGGCTGAGTAGAAACCGACACCAAACTGACCAATCATAGAGATATCAGCACCAGCCTGAAAAAAAATTAAGGTTTCATTAGAATAAATTCCTACCAGAGTCCTACTATTACAAAATTTTTAGGAGAAGGGGTAACTAGCAAAATTTTTACAGAGAGAGAAATGGTGCCCAAAGATATAGACCAAAATAAATCTAGCAATAATTTGATATTTCTGTCAATAGGATGGAAATAAAAAGCTGGTCATTCCCTAGACTGTTTGTTAGATGGAAGAGGATTGGGTTAGCCCATACACAAACCAGCAGCCCTGGAGGGGGGGGGGGGGTACTCGATATATCCCCGGGTGAGGAGGTGCGGCCCGGCCCCTCATACCCTGACCCTGTTTAAGACAGAATTCCGATTTTTGATACCCTGTTTAAGACTTAGATTAAAAGTTGCGGTTACAAATTGTGTGGCTTTCTTGTGTAATCAATGGAAATTTAATGTGCCTGGTATTAATGCCAAAGTCATTGGAAGTCAATATTAATTTACAAGAGCTTGTAAAAATTTAACTGTTTATCGTCCAAGGAAAGATATCCCATTTAAGACAAAAATTGATAAACCGATACCCTGATTAAGACAAAAAATGATAAATTTGATACCCTGTTTAAGACAAAAATCCCGAAAAACATACCCTGGCTGGCCGCACGTACCCATTAAGCCCTTATAACGGAGTACCCCCCTGGGCCAGCAGCAGACAGGAAATTGGTACTGCCATACACGACTTGAAAAATTTATGAACTGTGCTGAATGCCTCAACCATTGTAAATGTTTCACTCCGTTCAACAAAGTGGAATTTTCAAAGTGCCAGTTACCTGCAAAGCCTCCATAAAAGCCTTCGTACCACTCTTGGCGATGGTTCCCAAGTTATTGACAAGATCTGCCTTGGTCATGCCAATCCCAGTGTCGATGATCGTCAAGGTACTGTCACCTTTGTTCGGAATAAGCTCAATCTTGAGTTCTTTAGTGCTGTCAAGCTTCGTCGGATCTGTCAAACTCTCATAGCGAATTTTGTCCAGTGCCTGAATTAAACAAAGTTAAAGGTTAGCAAATACTCGAAAGCTTTAAATGACGGCGAAAATTTAAAGAAAAGAAACGGAAATGAGTTATTTGGCGAAAGAACTTTCTCTTTCAAAGGGCTCGCAAGAAAACGACCACGTGACCGACGGACGCCATGTGCTTCCCTTTCGGTTTTGCACTGGCGAGACAAGAAAAATTACTCGCGTTTAAATTTTACTTCCAGTGGCTAAATACTCAGAAATAGGCCACACAGTAAGTTTTATTACAAGATGGACTCAAAATAAAGCAAAAGAAAGCTTTCCTCGTGGTTTTTCACACTTCCGTAGCGTATATTCAACTTCGTGGTACAGCTTTGTCATGCCCAATTAAACGAAGCGAGACACAGAACTGAGAAACGCTACCAAAATCTGCACTTTTGTGAATGATGAGATGTACAATGACAACATTTACTCGATATGATACCCTGATAACTTAAGAGCAAAACGATTTTGTGAAATTGCCCATCGCTAACCCAACGGCATACGGAAAGTACTTAAAGGGCAAGGCCTTGTTCAAGAAATAGAAAGTTCTCGATAAACGAACGCTTGGCGTTCAAAACGCTATGTAACTCCCGAGAGCCGGTAAGAGGCAGGTAATAGATTGTAAAACGACAGAAACAAAAACTAACTTAGTTATACTTACATCTGAAGAGTTCGAGATCAGTTCTCGCAGGAAAATTTCCTTGTTCGAGTAAAACGTGTTGATGATCAAACTCATCAACTGAGCGATCTCGGCTTGAAAAGCGAAGGTTTCCGTTTCGGTGTCTTCTTCCATCTGCTGAACTTCTTCGATGTCAGGCATGTTGGTGACAGAGGGTTGAGTTTTTACCTTTTTATTTCAGGTAGCAAAGCAGCAAAGCTGACGACGCTATAGCGTTTTCTGGAAATGCGTGTACAAACCACGTGCTCCGCGTCGCTTTATATTTAATCGGCATGTCATGGAACATTCTAGAACTTTCTAGAACATTGCGAAAGCTGCGCGATATGATTGGTTCCTCAAACAATAACCCACAATATGATTGGTTGATTTACGCGCCAGTTTCTAAATCCGGCTGATGACGAAGTTCTCTGTCATGCTCACTAAGCACTTTGTCCTTTTGGTCTAGAAAGGTCCAGATGTTTCCAGCATTTTCTAGAAGGCTAAGCCAACTTAAACTAATGATTATTTCAAGAATTTCTGGAAAGAAAGACACTGGACTAGATAAATATAATTAAATTTGGCGAACGTTCATTTCTCTTTTCTCGAGATGCCTTACAAGCGTTCAAGGGGCTGGTATACTTGAAGCGTGACGGCTTAATCATGGTCGAGGAAGTATTAAAGTAAGTAAGATCAAGAATAATATGCACTCATTGACAAGGCTGTTTTCATGATCACCATCCTCTGCACATAAACATGGACTATCCAGTCGAACCTCGATTATCCGGACTATTTTGTCTAGTCCCAACGAGTCCGGATAATCGAGGTTCGACTGTATCGAAGCAGATTGCGCTTGATTGCTGAAAGCCTAATTATTTGGTTTATCATAAATAATTACAATGATTTGACGATCAGACCCCTGTAACCTTGTTCCCAGGGTCTCTCAAAATTACTAGTGAGCTTTGCAAAAACTTATCTATTGGGCAGTGAATCAGCCGGTGGATAATACTGGCGTTATCCACACCCTATAAGAAACGAAATGTAAAATTGCGATTCCATATTGCGTTCCGCTTCCGTGAGAGCACGAGATCGTATGTCGCATACAGTGACGCAAACCAGGAAACGGGTGACTTTTTGGAATAAACGCCCACCACAATTTTCTTGGGTCTACAACGAATCTTTTATGCAATAATTAAATTCGAAGATGAAGTGCAAACATCTTTCTGACAGTTAAATATTCTTTCAAATCTCCAAACACTGGCATGGTTGGTGGGGTCGTTCCTGTAGTGTCGTGACTAATTATGGGAAAGGGATTAGATTGCTTGCTTGCTTTGAATTCCCTGAGGAACATAGGGCCGCAACAACACTCCTCCAGCGCACTCGGTTCTGTGAGTTAGGGACGGACTATTACTTTTGAGGGGAGGGGGCAGGGTTTGAGAAATCCTCTGGGGCTTGATTTTTTTCCTCATCTTCAGGTTATGCATGATTTTTTTATTTTGGTGGGCAATAACTTGGGCAATATTTTTTTAACATCAAAAATAGGACCTGGATAGTTAAAAGCAATTGCTCGATTTCCCCTCCCCCCCCCACTACGGCTTCGATTACACGATTTTTCCAGCGTTTTTTAAATTTTGCTGTGTAGGGTTTTTTTTGGGAAATTGCAACCCCCCCCCCCCCCCCACCCCTCACCTCAAAAGAAGAAAAAAAAGAATGGTCTGTATGAGCGGGGCCGTGCATTTAACCAATATGTGGGGGTCGATCATGTACGGATTATTTTATTCAACTGCGACTCTACAGTTCCCAGTTCTCGGACAACACTGAAGATTGCGTGACCCAAGAGGCTACTCGGGGTTACAATAACGGCAATAGCAGCAAATAAGCGTATATTTGCATTTGTTTATTACAACTATTCATTTCCTTGCTTACAGAATAGTAAATAGAATATATGTCAGTATCTATAATTCAGTCCATTGCAAGATTGATGCCAAAGATAGTCACGTAGACATTATTTTCTCGTCAAGGCCATTGTCTGATTATTCTCCCTAGTGAGTCAGTAAATGAGTCAGTCAGTCAGCTCAGGCGGTCGGTCGGTCGGTCGGTCTGTCGGTCTGTCGGTCTGTCGGTCAGTCGGTCAGTCAGTCAATCAGTCAGTCGGTCGGTCGGTCGATCAGTCAGTCAGTCAGTCAATCATTCGGTCGGTCGGTCGGTCAGTCAGGTCAGTCAGGTCAGTCAGTCAGGTCAGTCTGTTCAGTCAGTCAGTCAATCAGTCAATCAGTCAATCAGTCAGTAAGTCAGTGAGTCAGTCCGTCAGTCAGTCAGGTTAGTCAGTCAGTCAGTCTGTCTTTCAGTCAGTCAGTCAGTCTGGCAGTCTGTCAGTCTGTGTCACTCTGTCAATCAGCCAGTCAGTCAGTCAGTCAGTCAGTCAGTCAGTCAGTCAGTCAGTCAGTCTATCAGTCACACAGTCAGTCAGTAGATCTGCCCGTCGGTCGGATGTGACTATCACTTCTTTATATTTAATGTGCCCTCTGTTTGCTTTTCCTTAAAAATCCATTTCATTTATTTTAGTCATCATTTATTGTGTTTCTTATTTCAGAATGTACGACATGATGTTGTGTACTACTATAAACCTGCCCCCTCAAATCCTTTGCAGCCTTTTGAAAAATTCAGCAACCTTCCAGCAGATCGGCAACTTTTGTTGAGAAGCCGGGACGACTTAGAAGAAAGCCGCAGAATATATCAGACAATGGCCTTGACGAGAAAATAATGTCTACGTGACTATCTTTGGTATCAATCTTGCAATGGACTGAATTATAGATACTGACATATATTCTATTTATTATTCTGTAAGCAAGGAAATGAATAGTTGTAATAAACAAATGCAAATATACGCTTATTTGCTGCTATTGCCGTTATTGTAACCCCGAGTAGCCTCTTGGGTCACGCAATCTTCAGTGTTGTCCGAGAACTGGGAACTGTAGAGTCGCAGTTGAATAAAATAATCCGTACATGATCGACCCCCACATATTGGTTAAATGCACGGCCCCGCTCATACAGACCATTCTTTTTTTTCTTCTTCTTTTGAGGTGAGGGGGGGGGGGGGGGGGTTGCAATTTCCCAAAAAAAACCCTACACAGCAAAATTTAAAAAACGCTGGAAAAATCGTGTAATCGAAGCCGTAGTGGGGGGGGGGGGGGAGGGGAAATCGAGCAATTGCTTTTAACTATCCAGGTCCTATTTTTGATGTTAAAAAAATATTGCCCAAGTTATTGCCCACCAAAATAAAAAAATCATGCATAACCTGAACGTGAGGAAAAAAATCAAGCCCCAGAGGATTTCTCAAACCCTGCCCCCTCCCCTCATAAAAGTAATAGTCCGTCCCTGACTCACAGAACCGAGTGCGCTGGAGGAGTGTTGTTGCGGCCCTATGTTCCTCAGGGAATTCAAAGCAAGCAAGCAATCTAATCCCTTTCCCATAATTAGTCACGACACTACAGGAACGACTCCACCAACCATGCCAGTGTTTGGAGATTTGAAAGAATATTTAACTGTCAGAAAGATGTTTGCACTTCATCTTCGAATTTAATTATTGCATAAAAGATTCGTTGTAGACCCAAGAAAATTGTGGTGGGCGTTTATTCCAAAAAGTCACCCGTTTCCTGGTTTGCGTCACTGTATGCGACATACGATCTCGTGCTCTCACGGAAGCGGAACGCAATATGGAATCGCAATTTTACATTTCGTTTCTTATAGGGTGTGGATAACGCCAGTATTATCCACCGGCTGATTCACTGCCCAATAGATAAGTTTTTGCAAAGCTCACTAGTAATTTTGAGAGACCCTGGGAACAAGGTTACAGGGGTCTGATCGTCAAATCATTGTAATTATTTATGATAAACCAAATAATTAGGCTTTCAGCAATCAAGCGCAATCTGCTTCGATACAGTCGAACCTCGATTATCCGGACTCGTTGGGACTAGAGAAAATAGTCCGGATAATCGAGGTTCGACTGGATAGTCCATGTTTATGTGCAGAGGATGGTGATCATAAAAACAGCCTTGTCAATGAGTGCTTATTATTCTTGATCAATGTTCCTTCCTCGTTCTTACTTACTCACTTCCTCGACCATGATTAAGCCGTCACGCTTCAAGTATACCAGCCCCCTGAACGCTTGTAAGGCATCTCGAGAGAAGAGAAATGAACGTTCACCGCATTTAATTATATTTATCTAGTTCAGTGTCTTTCTTTCCAGAAATTCTTGAAATAATCATTAGTTTAAGTTGGCTTAGCCTTCTAGAAAATGCTAGAAACATCTGGACCTTTCTAGACCAAAAGGACAAAGTGCTTAGTGAGCATGACAGAGAACTTCGTCATCAGCCGGATTTAGAAACTGGCGCGTAAATCAACCAATCATATTGTGGGTTATTGTTTGAGGAACCAATCATATCGCGCAGCTTTCGCAATGTTCTAGAAAGTTCTAGAATGTTCCATGACATGCCGATTAAATATAAAGCGACGCGGAGCACGTGGTTTGTACACGCATTTCCAGAAAACGCTATAGCGTCGTCAGCTTTGCTGCTTTGCTACCTGAAATAAAAAGGTAAAAACTCAACCCTCTGTCACCAACATGCCTGACATCGAAGAAGTTCAGCAGATGGAAGAAGACACCGAAACGGAAACCTTCGCTTTTCAAGCCGAGATCGCTCAGTTGATGAGTTTGATCATCAACACGTTTTACTCGAACAAGGAAATTTTCCTGCGAGAACTGATCTCGAACTCTTCAGATGTAAGTATAACTACGTTAGTTTTTGTTTCTGTCGTTTTACAATCGATTACCTGCCTCTTACCGGCTCTCGGGAGTTGCATAGCGTTTTGAACGCCAAGCGTTCGTTTATCGAGAACTTTCTATTTCTCGAACAAGGCCTTGCCCTTTAAGTACTTTCCGTATGCCGTTGGGTTAGCGATGGGCAATTTCACAAAATCGTTTTGCTCTTAAGTTATCAGGGTATCATATCGAGTAAATGTTGTGATTGTACTTCTCATCATTCACAAAAGTGCAGATTTTGGTAGCGTTTCTCAGTTGTGTCTCGCTTCGTTTAATTGGGCATGACAAAGCTGTACCACGAAGTTGAATATACGCTACGGAAGTGTGAAAAACCACGAGGAAAGCTTTCTTTTGCTTTATTTTGAGTCCATCTTGTAATAAAACTATCTGTGTGGCCTATTTCTGAGTATTTAGCCACTGGAAGTAAAATTTAAACGCGAGTAATTTTTCTTGTCTCGCCAGTGCAAAACCGAAAGGGAAGCACATGGCGTCCGTCGGTCACGTGGTCGTTTTCTTGCGAGCTCTTTGAAAGAGAAAGTTCTTTCGCCAAATAACTCATTTCCGTTTCTTTTCTTTAAATTTTCGCCGTCATTTAAAGCTTTCGAGTATTTGCTAACCTTTAACTTTGTTTAATTCAGGCACTGGACAAAATTCGCTATGAGAGTTTGACAGATCCGACGAAGCTTGACAGCACTAAAGAACTCAAGATTGAGCTTATTCCGAACAAAGCTGACAGTACCTTGACGATCATCGACACTGGGATTGGCATGACCAAGGCAGATCTTGTCAATAACTTGGGAACCATCGCCAAGAGTGGTACGAAGGCTTTTATGGAGGCTTTGCAGGTAATTGGCACTTTGAAAATTCCACTTTGTTGAACGGAGTGAAACATTTACAATGGTTGAGGCATTCAGCACAGTTCATAAATTTTTCAAGTCGTGTATGGCAGTACCAATTTCCTGTCTGCTGCTGGCCCGGGGGGTACTCCGTTATAAGGGCTTAATGGGTACGTGTGGCCAGCCAGGGTATGTTTTTCGGGATTTTTGTCTTAAACAGGGTATCAAATTTATCATTTTTTGTCTTAATCAGGGTATCGGTTTATCAATTTTTGTCTTAAATGGTATATCTTTCCTTGGACGATAAACAGCAAAATTTTTACAAGCTCTTGTAAATTAATATTGACTTCCGTTGACTTTGGCATTAATACCAGGCACATTAAATTTCCATTGATTACACAAGAAAGCCACACAATTTGTAACCGCAACTTTTAATCTAAGTCTTAAACAGGGTATCAAAAATCGGAATTCTGTCTTAAACAGGGTAGGAAATCAGCGATATTGTCTTAAACAGGGTCAGGGTATGAGGGGCCGGGCCGCACCTCCTCACCCAGAGATATATCGAGTACCCCCCCCCCCCCCTCCAGGGCTGCTGGTTTGTGTATGGGCTAACCCAATCCTCTTCCATCTAACAAACAGTCTAGGGAATGACCGGCTTTTTATTTCCATCCTACTTGACAGAAATATCAAATTATTGCTATATTTATTTTGGTCTATATCTTTGGGCACCATTTCTCTCTCTGTAAAAATTTTGCTAGTTACCCCTTCTCCTAAAAATTTTGTAATAATAGGACTCTGGTAGGAATTTATTCTAATGAAACCTAATTTTTTTTCAGGCTGGTGCTGATATCTCTATGATTGGTCAGTTTGGTGTCGGTTTCTACTCAGCCTATTTGGTTGCTGACAAGGTTGAAGTTTACACCAAGCACAATGATGATGAGCAGTACATCTGGGAATCTGCAGCTGGAGGCTCCTTCACTGTTCGCCGTCTTGCAGAGGAAGTTTTGCCCCGAGGAACTAAAGTTGTTCTTCACCTCAAGGAAGATCAGCAGGAATATCTGGAGGAAAAGCGAGTGAAAGAGATTGTGAAGAAGCACAGCCAGTTCATTGGTTATCCAATTGCTCTTATGGTTAGTGTAGTCTTAAATTCTTAGCTTGTTGTGGAAGGGGTTGTGTGGGATCTTGAATTGGCCAAAATTGAGCTTGTGGTTTTCTGCTGACTATAACTCTTGATTCAGTTGAGCTGTGGGTCCTAATTCATGATTCTAATAGAAAATTAAACCTTTTATTATCACCAGAGATAAGTGAGAAAAATATTAGAGCCTAGAAATGGCATGAAAGAGGCTTGTAATTTCACATCTATTGCAAGTCATGTAAATTTCCGTAGGTGGACATTTCCTAGCAATTTTAATCCATTTTTGGCCTCTTGTAATTGTGTGTCAGTGACGGAGTGACACAAATCTTGCTCAGTGTTACTCATTCCACCAAATGTCAGGCAAGATAATCACAGTCTGGTAATTATGCCTTGGTATTAAAGTTTTCAATTCTTACCTGTGTTAGGTGCAAAAAGAACGAGAAAAGGAAGTCAGTGACGATGAGGATGAGGAAGATGAAGAGAAGAAGGACAAGGAGAATGAAGAGGAGAAAAAAGATAATGAAGAAGGTGACAAACCTAAGATAGAAGACCTTGATGAAGAAGATGAGGAGAAGAAAGAGGAGAAAAAGAAGAAGAAAATCAAGGAAAAGTACACGGAAATGGAAGAGCTCAACAAGACCAAACCACTGTGGATGCGTAACACTGATGAAATCACCACGGAGGAATATGGTGAGTTTTACAAGAGTCTGACCAATGACTGGGAGGAGCATTTAGCGGTCAAACATTTTTCAGTGGAGGGACAATTGGAGTTCCGTGCTCTTCTATTTCTCCCACGACGGGCACCATTTGATCTATTCGAAAACAGGAAAAAGCGCAACAACATCAAGCTTTACGTACGTCGTGTATTCATCATGGACAATTGTGAGGATATAATTCCGGAGTACCTAAACTTTATTAAGGGTGTTGTGGACTCTGAGGATCTGCCATTGAACATTTCTCGTGAAATGCTACAGCAGAACAAGATTTTGAAAGTGATCAGGAAAAACCTTGTCAAGAAGTGTTTGGAGCTGTTCGCTGAGGTCACAGAGGACAAGGACAACTACAAGAAATTTTATGAGCAGTTTGGCAAGAACATCAAGCTTGGTATTCACGAAGACAGTGTCAACCGCACCAAGCTGGCTGATCTTCTGAGATATCAGTCCTCTGCCTCTGGGGATGACATGACGTCGCTGAAGGATTACGTGACAAGGATGAAGGAAAACCAAAAAGACATCTACTACATTACTGGTGAGAACAAAGATCAAGTTGCCCATTCTGCGTTTGTGGAGAGAGTCAAAAGCCGTGGTTTTGAGGTGTTGTACATGACTGAACCCATAGATGAGTATGCCGTACAGCAGCTGAAGGAGTATGATGGAAAGAAGCTTGTCAGTGTGACAAAGGAAGGACTTGAGCTGCCTGAGGATGATGAGGACAAAAAGAAGTGGGAAGAAAAGAAAGCCAAATTTGAGCCTCTCTGCAAGGTATTGTGTGGTTCAGTTGTTAAATAGTTCATCACTGACCAGTGTTTCTGGCATTGGTATTTTCAGTGAGTTTAGTGCGTTAATTGCCTGGTATCAAAATCTTCTCCTAACCTTCTCCACCATGACTTGTCCTGTAGCTTATGGCTCTAAAGTTTACTGGCCCAAACCCAATTTTTGACTGGTTATTGACTAGTTTGTCCCTGTTAAGGTCAAGCATTCTCTCACGAGTAACCTGGAGTACTGACAACTTGAATTTGTCCTTCCACAGACAATCAAGGAAATCCTAGACAAGAGGGTTGAGAAAGTGGTGGTGTCATCGCGTCTTGTATCATCCCCTTGCTGCATTGTCACCAGCCAGTTTGGATGGACCGCAAACATGGAGAGAATCATGAAGGCACAGGCTCTGCGTGATAACAGCACTCTGGGATACATGGCAGCCAAGAAACACCTGGAGGTGAATCCCGATCATTCCATTGTGGAGACCTTGAGGCAGAAGGTGGAGACCGATAAGAATGATAAGTCTGTGAAAGATCTTGTCATGTTGCTGTACGAAACCTCTCTTCTGTCATCTGGATTTACCTTGGACGACCCACAGGTTCATGCCAGCCGCATCTATCGAATGATCAGTCTGGGTCTTGGAATTGACGAAGATATGGAAACTGGTATGTGAAAGAAAATTGCTGTCATCACAAACCAGCTAAAAAATTTACAACCTCTTAATTTTGGACACTCTGATAAATTGTTGCTTTTAAACAATTCACTATAAAATAGGGCTAAAGTTAATTTAGAAAACGTTTTTAGCCAGTGCTGGCATGTGGTCTCTCAGGGAGATCGTGCTTGGTTGGGTCTCATACAGGGTTTTGTAGGGGTTAGGTGTTTTGCTTGCCAAGTGTTCGATAACATGCAGTTTGCTTTTCAATACCATTTGTGTCTATCGAGTGCTTTTGCTCCCTCGTCTCCCCCCTTTCGATTTTGACTGTATGTATATGGAGTTAGTGTTTGGTGGTTGCTGCTCTCAGGGTTACCGTGGATACCTGCTCTCAGGGTCACTGTGGATACCTGCATGCCCTGCTTGGTGTTCGTATCCCTGCTCCACAATCCCCCTAAGGCACCTTTCTTAAGCTCATCAATTGGCGATGAACTAAACTTCTGAAAATTTGCAAAATGATGATCAGCCGTTTTCAATCCTATTTGTGGTTGGCTACTTAAACCACCATATACAAAATTCTTTAGGACTGAACGAAATCCAAAGATTATTATACTTTAAAGACAGAAAAACACCAATGAGGCCACAGCAAAAGAGGAGAAAATAACAACTGGTTTAGAGTGGGAAAGGTTAAGGTGGATATATGAACTTGGATCAGTAATTTTTTTGTATCATGATAAAGAACTTGAAATTTTATAATACAGCTATAGACAAAAGTTAATAGTGCCCCACCCCTTCTAATTAAAAGGCAGCGGGGAAATTCAACATCAGATAAGTGAAATCACCTTGTCTCTTCTTTAATCCACTTTTTTTCTGTTACATCAAAAAAACAAGGGTCATGTTTGATGGTAACAGCTGTTACAGTAGTGATTAGGCTGCTACTTTGGGTACTGGAATCTGCCTTGTGGCCACACGGTTATTAATACAACCATGCTTTATTCTGGCCTGAACAAAAGCTCAGTCTGTCATTTTTGTAACTAAGGAGCCCCTTTAATGCAGCCACCTCATTAATACAGCCAGTTTTTATGGCTTTTTGGTGACTAAATTAAGGGTATTACTGGACTTGATTCTGTTGTGGAGTGTTAGAGAATCTGAAGGGATATTGATGAATTAATGTTTTGATCCACAGTTGGTGAAGGAACTACAGGTGAGGCCAGCGCTGAAGACATGCCACCACTTGAAGGAGAAGAAGGAGATGATCCCTCCAAGATGGAAGAAGTTGATTAAGCATTTCAGTCGAGATAACTGCTTGAAAAAGAATGTTATATACCATGGAATTAAGTCAGTAGTTTGACAAACTGTGTTCTTTTTGACAGTTGCATAGTAACCTTTAGCATTTTGCTGGTGTGAGGTGCATTGCCATTAGCTAAGAAAAACAAATTCTCATAGGTACTGAAATTATCAAGTACGCATGATTTGGTGCAGACTACTTTATTGGGTTAGGTTCACAATTTTAGGCAATCAGTTGAACTGTTAAGTGAATGATCATTTAAGGGTGTGTATTTAAACAAAAATTTACAAATTGCCCAAGCAAAAACAATTATTATGGTTGCTGTTGACCCTGTTGCATCTTGTTAAAATTGCCTGTTCCAGTACTCTGAAGCTTGTGCTTTTTATATTGATAACATGACTGTGTTGCCGAGAGTACACTCTGCTGGCCAGGAATTAATCATGGTTAATCTGAAATCCATCAAGTGTTTTGGAAGAGAAGTTGCCATTTGGGTCTTTGTTTGCTCGGCAAATCATTGGGTCTTCCTCCGGCATAAACATTTTCCTGCAATTGTGACTTGGCTTCTTTCGTGTAGTCTGCAAGTTAGTTATTTATGTAAGCTATGAGGCATTTTTGCATTTTTGTCATGAAAACTCTCAAATAAAACTAGCTAGTTACAATTTGTCAGCTGTGTGATGTGTTTATTTTGTCAAACCTGTAAAAAATAAACTGTGAAATCAAGACTGGTTGGGCTTCTTGTAAGGACACTAAACATTTGCTATTCCAGTGTGAATATTAACATACTGGGTTGAAAGCGTGAAACCTTAAAATGTAGTGGTTGGAAATTAAACATCATTACAAATTATTAGTGTGTGTCAACTGCCCAACACTTGCTTTACCATGAATTAATGATTCAACCAGATATCTGCTTCTTGATTAACTTGGCCAAAGACTATTTCAAACATCCTTAGTTGTACACTGCTTCAACAAATTACTTGAGGAATAGACCACAAGTTTTCATGGTTTAGAGGCTGATAAATCACTTGGGATGTTGGTACAACATGAGAGGAATTCGTGAATCACAAGTTGCAAGGGATTGATTTAACAATTCTTTGAAAAAATACTTAAAACACAGCCCAAGTGATACCCTTGGAGACTTAATTACTGGGTAGGTAAAGTCTGTATTCGGGCCAAGTGGCCCATCAGGCTGGAGCTTATCTCGGTTTCTGTAGCATGAAGCGACTGGGAGTATTTCTACTCCCCCCTGGATGGGATGCCAGTCCATCGGTTACCCCCAGCAGCCAAGAACACAACACAATGTCCCTGGCCAGGGCTCGAACCCGGAGCGCTCGCTCCGGAGTCGAGAGCGCAAACCATGAGGCCACTGCGC
>JAHPZR010001258.1:35000-50000 GCA_019787425.1 Platygyra sinensis
AATGGTTTGACACTGACTATTTTTTTTGATGTTTCGTTCAAGACGTTTCGGCTGTCAGTTGAAAGATAATGTTAGTACGCGTGATTCAAATAACAGCCCGTCAAATTCAATCAAATTAAAAAAAAATTCAATTCCTAGTCTTCAATGAGTGTGGAAAATGCCTGAGTAACTGCTGAAACATATCCCTTAGCAAAGTAGAAAATCCACCAATTCTACTCACATGTGACGGAAATCCAACCCGAACCACGTTGTCCGAACAGCGAGTGATCTCACCGCTGCACTAACTGTGCACACTTGGTCTCCTTGCAGACCTTCTTTGAGGCTCGTTTGGTCCTCCTCCTCGGAAGTCAGCCCCAGCTTTAAGGGATATTGCGTTGAACAGCAATTTCCGCAAAACGCTTCCCGCCAAAACAATCAATACATTATACAAACAGTTTTTCCAAGGAAAGTTGAAAAAACGACCTCTGATTGGTCCGTAATCCGCTAAGGCGGAAACAGTTTTCGATTGAGCAGGGTTTCGTGTAAGGGGCGTTTCGTGGAAGGGACGTACGACAAAACCAAGGCCCGCGAGGGATGCTCAAGGTCACACTAGCTAGCATCTTGATTAAACACGAAAGGAAGCCAATTTGTGTAAACGATTTGCGGGCTGACAAAACAGACACTCGAGGAGCATTTATGTTGAGCTATTTTCTGGCATGTAATTTTGGTGCGGGGAAAATGTGTTCCCTTTGAAGGCGCGCAAATGAAATCAATAAAATACTCTTGAATAAAATTTCTTCGCCATCGTATCTCCTCCTTTGTTAATAATAACAATAACAATAACAATAACGATGACGATGACGATGACAATGACAATGACAACGAATGCACAATGACAATGCACAATTCTTTACTTGCACAAATCCCATAATACACCTCTTTTACCCCCCAAAAATTTGCATAGGCATTGTTTTAGATTACTCTTGGGACATGTTCATGTCCCAGGAGAAATTGCAAACAATGAGTATGCAAAATTTTTGGGGGGTTAAAGAGGTGCATTATTGTATTGTGCAAGTAGTGAATGGCAATGACAATGACTATGGCAATGACAAGGACAATGGCAATGACAAAAATACTACTACTACTACTACTACTACTACTACTACTAATAATAATAATAATAATAATAAATAACAATAATAATAATAATAACAATAATAATAATAATAATAATAATAATAATAATAATTTCACAATAAAAAGTAACGCGATAAAAACATGGCGTTTCGGCGACGACATGTCACCATTATCAAATGCAAATTATTATAAGTTAGTGAACGTTATATAGAGAATAGTAAGTGAGAAAATACATTAGAATAAATGAGGCGGGAATAAATAAAAGAATGAGAGAAGTTTAAGTAAACAGTTTCGCTGGAACGGAGTCACTTTGAGTGTTCAGAGTCGGTCGCTTTTCCTTATTAAAAGCATCTCATAAATAAGGCACTCGAACTTTCCGCGGCATTTCTTTAAGGTGGTAAACTGCTCGTGAAGATTGGTAGGTCTTTGATTGTGTTTGTCCTTTAGGTGTTTACCGATGACGGAATATTTATTGTCCTCGATGCGCAGGTGGAGATGACGGCTCGTGTAGCCTATATAATTCAAATCACACGAATTACAAGTGAGGGCTTTGTTTCCGTAATTTTCAAATCTTCAGAGATTTTCCTACTTGTGAAAACTGGTGTAATACGCGATTTTCTTGCTAAAACAATAGCCCTCGTGGCCCTCTTGGCCCGATAAACTTTGTGTTACAAGCAGTTTTGTTATGTTAAATGAACTCTATTGGTTCTTCATTGGTTTGTTACGATTTTCTTCTAATCAGATCGCAGTCTTCATGATCACCTCTGCCAGTTTGGTAACCACTTGATACACTGTGGTGGTCACGCTTCGCGTGACATTGAAAATATATTCATCACTATCATCATTATCATTATTATTATTATTATTTCCGAAGATTTCTGGAGATTTCCGAGTGATACCGCTTTTTCCTCTTAAACTACAGGAGATAGTATTGTTCCAATTGGTTGAGTAGGGTTGTAAAACACACTTTAGGCGGATACGCGGGGTAATCCGCCATTTTTAATGAGATGCCATTAGGTTTTTTCCCCATAAAAAATCCTTATAATTAAATTAGTATCCTATTAGTAAAAACAACAATAAAAGCAAGTGACATACTCGAACACCAACCCAAGGTCTGGCCAGTTCCTTACGGATGCGCACAGCCATATCACCTGAGCAGTGACAGCCATGGACAGCTGTTTCGGCCTTGTTAGGCCTCATCAACATGGCATAGCCGTCGGTCAGACCGTGGGTTGTTGTTCAAGTGTGTCACTTGCATTTATTGTTGTTTTTACATAAATTTACTGCCACACCGATCGGCAATTAAGGCTCATCCACTGCCTGGGTGATATGGCTGTGCGCATGCGTAAGGCACTGGCCTGACCGTGGGTTGGTGTTCGAGTGTGTCACTGCTTTTTATTGTTGTTTATCCTATTAGAATCCTTTTCAATGTGTCAGATTTTCCATACAAATCCTTATAAAAAGTCACCCGACTCCCATACATTTCTTTATTTTTCGAAGATACAAATACACACCGCATGTGTGGGCTCCCTGTGTTACCAGTTGGCGTGAGTTGCAAAAGAGGTTGTTAAGACTAACCAATATAAGGGTTGATTCATAACCGTGAAAATTATAAATTTATCACATCTATAGAGTGTGTGCAGTGTCACGCAATAAAAAATGAAATCAAAAACCGTGCATTGAGTGAAGTCAAAAAATTGAGATATTGTAAACGACAAATAAAGAAGACAGGTATCCAAGTTTAAGGTGTGTGCGTTCTCCCAAAGTTGAGATATTCGTCGAAATGTGCCGCACAAAATTACAGAGCTTTGTATGGGGCCGCCATGTTGGAGGACCTCTTTAGTCCTCCAACATGGCGGCCAGTAAATAGTGTAAACATCTGAAAGTTACTTTGGCTATTTAGTGGACTGATTATCGGAACCGAACCAAAAAATATTTACAAAAGTACTTTTCCTGATACTTAAACTCCTAAAATGGCTAAAAATCACGAGATAAGTGTATATTTTTCGACAAACGCGATCGTAGGGTTATGTCACGCACCGCCATAACTTCGAAATTCAAAATGCGCTGGTTTCCAAACGAAGGATGCTGTTGAGCTGGAAAATTGTAAACAGCGATAAATTTGGTACCTCTTATGCCTGATGAGGATAAAACCTTTAGTGGCTTTTTAGTTTTGGATTTGAGAATTTGATGGCGTCACGTGCACACACTCTATATACAGAGATGAGTAACGCCACTTCATATAATCCACATGAATTACATACATACTGCATGTATGCAGCACGAGACACAACATATAGCTACAGGTAGAATGATAACTATTTGCAATTGATTATTATTTCCTAGACTGTATATCACTATACCAATGAGAAAGGGGCTAAGGGCATAGAAAAGGAGAAGAAGATAAAAGCATCAACTGACACCACGATAGACGCCACTTTTGGACAAGGTAATCTCAAATACAATGGAATGAATAGAGAACAAACGGACGAAACATCTTGAACACGCAATTGGAAAAAAACTGATGGCCAAGAGAAAAATAAAAAAAGCTAAACCGTGACATATTACTGTGATGAGGATGTACTCAAGTAACGCTATGATTCTCGCAGTTATTAACGCAATTTAACCAATTGCGTAGAGAAGCCTGAACAATTCAAGACTTAAATGGGGTTTGAGACCGTGACCTCGCTATACTGCTATATATACCGACCGGTGCGATGCTCTGACTAACTGAGCTATGAAGTTACCGACGCTGGGAGCTGGTCATTTGTGGGTTTTAATGTTCCCGTGATGAATGAATCAATGGACGAAATGACTTCAGGCTTCTCTACGCAATTGCTTAAATTGCGTTCATAACTACGAGGATCGTGGGTTTACTTGATTTGATATCCGCAGTTCAATATATGATTGATTTCATATATAATTTGCTCTGTTTCTTTTCTAAATACAACGCCAAAACGGTATGTGGACAAGGTTTTCTTAGAACTGTCATCCCAAAAGCAAAAACTGATCGTAAACTTTATCCTGTCGTTGAGACAGACGTGGACAAGATCGGAAAGCGAGTTAAAATATAGCTAACGGTATGACGAGTGGCGGCGGCCATACGATACTGAGGATAGCAACCTTCTCTTCCAGCGGATGGAATCCCTTCCTATTCCTTCTAGAACTTCTCTTGACGACCGTACGGAATTGGTCCTTGGAGAACTGTGTCGTTAAATGAAAAGAAAATTGTATTCTGGCAGAAAGGTTGATCCAGCAACTCGTGTTGCAATTCGAATTGATCAGGATCTGTAACGTTTGATGAAAGACTGGCATTAGCAGGGAAGTCAAGGAAAGAAAGGGGGAATTGACTCCATTGAGGCTTTAAACTATAAAGAATAAATGCTATACAGTGGAACCTCGATTTAACGAACCTCTATTTAACGAATTCCTCGATATAACGAACAATACTCTATGTCCCGGCCAAAATTACAGTAAAATGTATGGAATAGAACCTCGATATAACGAATTCCTCGATATAACGAAGTAATCCGGAAGCCCAAACGTAAAATATACTTTGATATAACGAATTACAATGTCAACACACGACAGAAAATAAACGCTGAACAGATCAACAGTCAGCAAATCTTTTAATCCTTATGGTAAAGAGACAGCAACCTTTCGGTCAACGGCTTATTATATGTCGTAGACATTGGCACTATGGTATTTCCACAGAAGTCACCTGTGTTACAAATCAATCATTAACTATGACCTCGATATAACGAACATTTCGGTCGTTCCCCCTCAAATTCGTTATATCGAGGTTTTCGATATAACGAACCCTCGATTTAACGAACAAATTTGGCCGGTCCCCAGCGACTTCGTTAAATCGAGGTTCCACTGTACCGAGTAATTGTATTGTGACTAAACTTGATAGACACAATGCAATTACTCGGTATAGCATTTATTCTTTATCTTCTAAAGCTATCAGCAGGTAATGGGCTTTAAACTATGAGTTAACTTCCGGGATAAAATATATTAGTATATACTAAAACAGTGGATAGTGTTAAACGCGCGCGCTGATTGGCTCGTCAAACTCCGGATATCCTGTGCCATTTACCTCCGAGCAATGGCGTCCCGGTTTGCAGCCGTGACAAGTGAAGAAATCATCCAAATTAATTTTTGTGGTGTGTATTATCTCACTGTTTTAGTATATACTAAAACAACTATTCACCTCAGTGTCGGTGGCTAGCGTTGGATATTTACCTCGCCGCTTCGCGGCTCAGTAAATATCCACCGCTAGCCACCTCCACTTTGGTGAATAGTTGTTAATTAATTTATCTTTTTTAAACCAATTACTTAAGAGATGATACTAACCGAGCGCGAGGGCTGTACTGGGGAATATTGGCCCGAGGTCGTGGCAGTACGGACCGAGCGCAGCGAGGTCCGTAAAAAAACGACCGAGGGCCAATATTCCCCAGTAGGGCTCGAGCTAGCTAGGTTAGTAAGTAGTTTATTATATGCCGCTCGGGTCATGCTTTGAAATTGTCGGCTTTCAAAAACAAAGAATACACATCTTATGACCGCCGTTTCCATGAAAACGGTCCGTATAGCAAAATCCTGACCAAGAAAGAACCAATCAGAACGCTCGGATTTACCCCAAGACTACCTTGCCATATAATAATGGATGTAAACGAACGATGAATAGCCGGTAAATTCTGCATTCGGACCTCTTATCCTTCTCTCACGGTAGTCACGGACGCACAGAACGCGAGTAGCAAAAACAGTGAAAGACCTTCAACTTGGACGGCCATTTGCCCCATCGAAATCGATCGTATACCAAAATAAAGGTAATTCTCCTCTCTATTGGAATTACGCGTTACAAATGAGACCAGAGCATGCGCACATGAGTTCTGCCCCAGTCTTTAGTGCCAACCGTGACAAGGGGAGGGGGTGGGGGAGGAGGAAAAGAATACGCCTGCCGGGCTAACAAGGGCTTAAAATCGTCTGTTAATATTGCGAAATCCAGATTTCGAAAATTGCAGTTTGCCCCATTGAATTTTGCAGGTATAACTTTCAAAGGCATCTTTTTGGTAGCTTAAATGTTCTTTAACGTCATTCCTCGGAATCCTCGCATTTGCATTGCGCATCCTTTCTGCGCATAATTTATGGCGTCATTTAGCGCGCCCTCGTGCACGTGCATACTGAAAACGTGGCCTTGATATTGAGCTCTGTCAGTTGAAAAATGGCTATAGCTCACCAACGAGCATGGGCACCCCACCTTTTTTCCAGTCCTTGCAAACAACTTATCACAAGCTTTGCGTGAGAAAAAACTCATCTGATTTCTATTGCTGAAAATTGAATAAATAAGGAAAATAGCAGATACACTGTAATCTTTTCTAGTTTGCCGTTCGGTAACCATGTCAAGAAATTTGGTTCAAATTTTAATCAAGGATTCAGCTTTCTGTCTAAATCAAACTTAAATTGTTTCTTTGTGTTCGATACAATGTATTGACTGTAGTTTAGTGCGTATTTTCAAGAGTCTAGATCGCAAAGATTGTATAATTTTTACTGAAAATGCATTCTTCTAATGAGCATTAGAGAATGCCAAAATGGTGCATTTTCAATGCCTCGGTGCTCCTTAATGAGCATGGGCATCCCCGTTTTTTTATTTCAAAATTGAATTTCTCATCAGTATGATAAATATTCAGCGAGCAAAGTTTGAACGGAAATCTATTGTCAGTTTTATTTCAGAGGAATTACCTTAAGAATACGTTGGTACAAGTGTTCGCTTTTTACACGTTTTTGAATAAGCGAGCAAAATATTCAAAATTGTGTGTTTTTGACTGACCTGGACTCAGACACTTGGCGGGGGCGTGATCACAGGAACTTGATAGAGGCTTTTGTTTACACTGAGTTAATTTGATATGGTAGGGGTGAAAACAACAACGTCCAACTAGAAACCTTGTCTGTGAGGGCTGTGCTGAATTTGTCCCCTCCTTCCTAGACATAAAAAATACTGGTTACGGCCCGGAATTTACCAGTTTAGGTAACTAAGTGACAAACATGTTTCGTTTGCAGGTACGTATTTGACATCGATGGGCCCTGAAAACAGCACTGAAAGTCTTATTCGAAATAATTATGATGACAATGTGTCACACATGATGAAAACCCAGAAAGACAAAACAGATTATGTGGTAGAAGTTAAAATACGCAAGGCAGACCTTCAAAAGTGTACTGACAAGCGGGATGTTCTAAAGCATACCGGAGACGTGGACCTCAGCAAACTAGAGCACAAAATAAAAAAAAGAGAAGTAAATAAAGGACACGCGTACGCTAGTTAAGACACGCTACATATAGTCTAGAAAGAAATGCAACAATTTCACACCAGATATATTTCACTGATAGTTATTGTCGTCACACCTGTATCCAATTACTTTAAACATCTTCTAAAGGCACCCGCTCACTGACACTGCCTAAAAACAAAATGGACTGTAAAAGGACATTTTTCCAACAATATCAAGCACACATGCCTGCTGTAAATTTGTTTTGCATGTCATATCACTTTCTAATTTTGCCACGATATGGACTGATGTAAAATTTAAGCATGGCATAAGTAGCCTCATGTTCATTAAAAGTAATATATAGATTTAGCCAGGCCTTAAAAAGTAGAGCTGCTATAAGTTATGCTTTGGAATGTTGTTCATAATGAAAATAATCCAACATGTTTGCGGGGTATGGTAAATTGCGAATGATTTTACAGTTTCAGCCCGAAATAGGTGTACCAAATGGTGTGATGATGAAAATAGAGCCATGATTTCGAGGACTTTAGAGGAGCCACCAAAAATCTTGATCACATAACAGAACTGTCTTCTGTGCTTTACCACATGCAGCATTTCTTGCTCTCTTTGTCATATAGTTGTTTGCATTTAGTTTAGGTTTTTGTTTCAGCGTGTTTTGTTTGGTAGGAATTTGGCGTTGTTTTAGTTAATTACGTAACTTTTGTAACATTAAAGTAATTAATATTCAAATATTCCTTAAGTGTATTATGTAGATGTACGTCTCAGAAATGATTTAACTTTGCACAATTAAGTGTGTAACAAGTGAACATGTTCTTTGCAGTAACTTTCTTTGTAGCGTTTGTTTAAAGTGTTAATTGTAGGGAAAACCGAATTAGCATAAATGTATAAATGTAAGTCGTACAGATGTAGTGGTTAGTGGGCGAGTGTTTTCTTTTCTATATTCCTAATAAACATTAGCTGTTGTAATTGATGGTGGTGTGTTGCGAGATTGTGGGAAGGGGTACGTGTATTCAGTTATCCTTAGTTTCGGTGTTATTGTTAGTTTTTGTTTCAAAGTGTCAAATTTTATACAAACCAAAATTTTTTTGCCTGAGCGCGGAAAGGCCTAGGTACGAGTTTAGCGCTACAGTGCTTTGCAGGATTTCTAAGCAGCAGTTTTCCCAGTAAAATTTCGTGAGCCAAGAGATGACAACATAAGACAAAGGTAAACTATTCATTCTTTTCGTTCCTTTATTTACTCTATCCCTACTCAGCAAGATTGTGTGTTCCCTGTGGTACAACACTATATTGTCAGGGTGATGGGCTCCAGATATTGTGAACAAATTATTGGACGCTGCAAATGGCAAGGTTACGTATCGGCTGTAGAATGTCACAAATTTCTCAACCCTTCCTTTGTACCAAATAATAATCCTGCAAAACCCAGTTTCTCCATGACGCGTCTGCAGAATATCAATTTATGCCATGCCCAATGCAGATTATCACAAAACTACATGATTTAAAAGCACCACAAACAAAGCACAATAAATATCATTTTTAAGCCTAAAGAGCGATTATTTGCCTAAACCATGAGTAAATTATCTCTAAGAAACTTACTAATTAAACAGGCACTTTAAATAATGAGTTAATATATGTGTCTAATGCAACACACTGTATCTGTCAAAATGTTCCAGCTATGATATTGCTACCCACAAAATGGGTTGCACAACTCAACTTCCAAGTCAGTTTGTTCAATGAAATTAGTGCAGAAATTATAATCGCATCAACTTAATTGTCTGTAAATACAGAGAAAACAAACAATGCATTACAATCTTTAATAAATACTCTTTTACATGTATGTTCAGAGTATGTTTTCGTTTAGTCAGTATTATGCTCGCTGACAAGTCTGAGACTGGCAACCATGTCAGTGGTATATTTTATTTGAGTTCTCGAAGGCAAAAATACAAAATAAAAGCAAATGCGTGATCATTCGTGGACACTGAAACAGGAGATTGGGTTGTTAGCCACAATCACCATTAAACAGACAACTGAGAGAAGAAAAATATCACGGCAGGAGAGCTGCCTAGCGAACTTTTTAAATTAAAACTTAAAACCATTGTTGGTTAGTTGAGCTTACGGAAAGTTCATTTAATATGACAAGCGGGGGGGGGGATGAAGATTTTGAAACTCGAAGCTTGAAATTTTAGCAGCCCCCCTCATTAGCGGTTCAATTTTTAAGGAGCCCCTCCCCTCCTTTGGTAGTAAAAATTTCAGAGCCTCTCTCCTAGCCCAACAATTTTTTCAGAGCCCCCCTCAATATCTTCATTCCCCCCCCCCCCCCTTGTCATATTAAATGAACTTTCCCTTAATTAGATGTGAGGGACTTCTTTTTGGCTTTCGTTGTTTTACAATTTGATCAGTGTTTTTAAGATGGAATTCGCCTAAAAATAAAAGGAAATTCGAATAATTTTCACAACATCCGTCAAATTAATTGGTGCAGAAAAAGGTTGTTTAACACAGAAACAGCTAGCTTACGAGCAGGCTCACCTTTGAGTTACACGCACGAGCAGCGAAGAGCAAAGAAGGAGCCTGGTGAAGAGGTGCGTGCTTCCCGGGGCGTGCTTGTGCCCCAACGCGAGGCCGCTCGCAGGCTAAGAAACAGCAAGGACCGACAAGGACCTGTTTTTATTTCGAAATATCTTTTACGACGAGTGTGATATTTCTACAATCAATCCACATTATAAAATGATATTTTAAAAATGTAACTTTTCACTGCAACTGTATATGGAAAAACTCAGAAACGTGGTCTAGCCTCAGCGCTTTAGTTCTGGAAACTAAGGAGCGAAATTCGCTTTGACTAGTAACTTTCAAAAGGTAATTCCGACGCTCGAATTTAGAGATCGTGAAAAATTCGACAATTCATTTCATTTCAAAATTCTTGCTGTAGTTTGATAACCAGCTCTTGATATAGGGGTTTAGGTATCGCTCCATCGTTTGGATGCGAGACAACTTTGAAGGTAAACGGTGACCTTAAGCGGGCCAAAATCATTCGAACGCGCATGCTTTCAATTCTAATCATAAAATTACAATTTCCTCGATTGTGATTGCTTTAAAAACTCCTATTTTACCCAAATTCATTTGCCAAGTTGTTATCGGACAGTTCAATAAGCCAATTACTTTCAAAGTTGTAGTTTAAGGTGGCTGAAAACAGTTTCCAGTACTTTCCAAGACTTACAGTTTGATGGATCATTATAACCACTCTTTATCGGTTGATGCCAAAATCATGGTATCAACAAAAATTTAAGGTGGCTCTGAATCCCCTTCAAGGAATTTTTTTTAAACTTTGCAAAAAGTTGCATCTTATCATGCTGATTACAATTCGATAATAAAAAATGGGGGTCACTGAGCTCGTTTTTGAGTTATAAGTGCTTAAAGCTAAAATTAAGGGTGTTTTTAGCAGGTCATATTGTTGCTATGGTAACTTATTGAGCCACAATATTAACAACAACTTGTTCACCGATGACTGGGCAGTTTGTTGATACCATGATTTTGGCATCAACTGGCATAGAGTGGTTATAATGACCCATCAAACTCTAAGTCTTGGAAAGTACTGGAAACTGTTTTCAGCCACCTTAAATCAACCAATCGCCGTCAAAGTTGTAGTTTAAAATCAAGCAATCACGACATCAAACAATTTGTTTCTCCTTTTTCAGTCTTTTAATGCAAATTTTCCCTTGCTTTCATAACTTTGCTCTTCCCTTCTTGGAAATTGTAATTTTTATGATTTGCGTGTTGCCGTAATTTGACTACAACTACCAGAATTCCTTTGGTTTTTCTTTTCAAGTCCCAGAGGGGTTTAAATACAAATTGCTCTATTAGCATAACAAACAGAAAGAGTGAAGGATTATGGAAGATTTAGTCAAATTACGCCTTCATGCAAATCGCCTATTGGTAATAAGACTTTGTGCCGTCCAATCCGGTCTGTGATCATTCTCGGGATAAACAAATCAGACTCCCGCGCCGCTGCGTGGTCGTCCGATTTTGTTATGCACCAGTCAAAAGCTAGTCAAAGTAAACCCCGCGAAAACGGGAGACCGAAATATTCTCCAAAAACGGGAGTTTCTCGGCCAAAACGGGAGGACAATTTTAGTCATAACATTCCATAAGTTACATCAGCAACATTCAGAAAGGTTGTGTTTACGGAGCAATGAAACAAAAAGTCATCGGCATCTCAATATTACAGCATTTGCCTTCTTAAATCCATGTCCTAAATTAATCAATGTTTTGATTTGAATAACAATAAAATGGATTTCACGAATACCTGTGAACACTTGTGTCCGCTCTAATGGTCTCTAATGTGCAGAAATGTACCCAGAAGTCCTTGCGGGAGCGATCGCCGCCATCTTGGATTAGAACAAGTCCCCTACTAATGCCCCACATTCTTCAGGAAAGGTGCGACAAGACGCGCGAATCCCCCACATACTGGCCATGGGACTCGAAGAGCTGCCAATGTCGCGATAAAGCCCCACAAAAGCCCCACATATCCCGGGTTGGGGGGAGGGGGGGAGTCGGGGATTACTTTGACTGGTGCATTATCACTCGTATGATTACAGACGAATTGGACTCCACTCAGTCCAACAGTATTACAATTACTAGGTAGTGAAGAATGGCGATGCTTCAAAGTCCCGTGATCAGAAAGTTTCATTGTTCTGCAAACTACATTTACCGGAGATGTTACCAAATTAATACACCTTTTTGCGATCCGGCCATCGTATAATAGTCTAAATAGTTTTACAGAATAACTTTCACCGCGACTGATTTATTTCCGACTATGTAAACATTATACTAGGCACAATATTGACTGAAGTTTGACAGCCTAAAGAAAAAGATTTTTTTTTAATATTCATCCTTCAGTTTGCCATGTAAAAGGATTGGCGCTCGCTGTAGTTTATAACGTCCATATGGATAGCCAGATTCTCTGAATGGCCATGGTACACTTTGACGGGCCTGATATTCACTCAAGCTGTATTAGTATCAACGAGTGGACAGTGAACATGCCACCATCTTTGGCTGACCGTGATCAAATGACAGCAGTTGAAACTGAAGAGACTACGAGGGTCTACGAGCATTGCTTCAGTCCGCATTCATGTGGAACGTGCAATTGGTCGCATTAAGCTGGTTCTCACTAACGCATAAGCATGACATAAGCATAACAAGTGAGAACACCCGCGACATAAGCGTAAGCATAAGCAGAAGAACGAACCCCTTTATTTGTCTTATGCTGTTCTCTCTTGCGCATAAGCATAAGTATAAGCACAAGACAAACGAACATGTTTGTTTTTCTTGTGCTTATGCTTATGCGCAAGTGAGCCTGAGCAGCATAAGACAAGTAAGTGGGTTTGTTCTTCTGCTTATGCTCAAGTCGCGGGTGTTCTCACTTACTTATGCTTATGCGCTAGTGAGAACCAAATTGCAACTGTCTGCGGCTTACTGGCAAACTTTTTACCCCCTTTACTACCACCGGCCAATGAATCTTTGATTCTAGTTTTTGCACCGGTATAATTCGTTTATGCCGCATTATGCTGCATGCATTCAGTAATTTTAGGCTGATTAAACAGGCCGTTTGCCCTGGTTAGCTGGGATGACTTTGATTTTTTTAGCACATCAACTTGGCAGAAGCTATGAAAGAAGTTGACATTTTAGACACAGCTCCAACAATAATGGCTCGTTTTTGTGATTAAAGTTGTGTTAAATTCAGTGATCTATTACCAATTCTTTGTTTGCTAGCTATTTATTATTAGGCAGAAATGTTTACATTTTTCACGTTTTAGAATTGTGGCAGAAGCCTGCTTCCCGTAATCAGCCCCTCGGGTTCCATTAGTTTTGTATTCCAAATAAAAGCACTTGCATGACAATGCATATTAATAACTATTAGGATTCCTTATAGTAAGTTATCATGCATGGAATGAAAAATTTCCAATTTATTTCGTTTAATTAAAAATGAAATTGTACATGTGTTTTCACACAGTGCATGCTAGTAGACAGGAATGGATTTGAATTGTTCCCTTGATTTATTTATTGTTCACTTTATTTTGACCCCTAAAATTTTAAATCATTTCTTGAGCATGAATAGTGTCCATATTGTAGCCAACCACCATTTAGGAAAACCGAACCTTCCCTCTTTTGACTCGCTCAGTTAGCATCTCAGAGAAAAAAAGCCCTTCGATTAAAATAATCAATCTTTGGTAACAATTCATCAAACCATTTTTTATCAGTGTCAATCATAGTTACTACTCTGTCTAAGCTTGCTCCAAGGTATGGTTTGTCTTTAGGGACAGTGACAATCCAGGTTTCTCCACTCCTACTGCAATATCTTTCAGTTTCCTGGATCTCGCCTAGAGTAATAGTTAGACTCGAAACATGGTCATCGGTCATACTTTTAAAACGATTAGTAGCTTTGTCATAGCTGTTGGTGAAGGCACCACTTTCCTATTGCTCTTCAGTCTCTTGAAGGGTGGGCACCTGAGAACAGTTCAATTTGATGTCAGGAAAAAGAAAAAATTGAGCAGGAAGGCAAGCAGTTTTAAAGGCTCTCGCTTAAAACTTTGAACATTCCTTCATCTCTGTTACGCTGTTGTGGTGGTCTTGGGTCGAACTTTATAAGTTTCGGATGTTCTTCTTCCCAAATCTTATTTTTATTAACAAGATTTGATCGAGGGGCTTGGCTGCAATGCTCTGATTGCGAGGAACCACCCACACCGAAAGACGCGATGTGCACGATACGGGTTCAGGATGTTTTTGTAGACCCCGTCTTGTAAAGTCTTCCAAGGCAAACAGCACACCTCCAATATGGTTGCACTTTCCCTTACCCTGTGAGCCAAGCCCGGCGGGACAGAAACAAGCTGCGCGTGATACATCACACTGAGGTGTGATGGCATAACACTGGCTTTTACGTACGTCTCGTCCTCATGGGTTTTGCTTTCAAGCCTTTTAACCTTCCCTTCGAAGCAAAATTGGTAAGATTTCAATTTCTTATAATTTGTACCTGCGCGTTGACACAACCACGTAATCGTAAAGCTGAATAAAATTTAGTTCGGGAAGCTGACGTAAATCAGTGGACCATCCGAGAGCAGAGATTCGTCTTAGTTTCATCGTACTTGAAGTCACCACTATTTTCCGTTGTATTCTGGTGATCCTGAGCAGTATTGTCGCTGCTTTGCTGCTGATTCTCACTGGGTCGTATAGCATGCGCACGTGCCGGGAACACGTGTCGCGTGAGTATCGCGTAGATTTTTAACACCAAGTCTGCTTTTATTCCGCCCGTTGCTTCCAAATTAGAACGCAAAATTTCCCTTAAATCCTTCACTTTTAATCTCTGGATATCCTCTAGCGTTGAAATCTAGCACCATTTTAGAAGCGATTGAACTTTCAGCTGTATTTACCGTTTTGTATTACGCGGGTCACCGGCAGCCTCGCTATCGTGCTTGCGCTGTAACTAATCCAATATGGCGCCGGGAACTGTAAAAAGAGTCGGTGTTGCATATGGAAGTGTTTTTACAAAGAAAGGGGAAGTTCACTGAAAATTCGATGAGAATTTGGTACACGCAAATGAAAATTTTTATGTAAA
>JAHPZR010001258.1:55000-87638 GCA_019787425.1 Platygyra sinensis
CATGAGACCATGCTCAAGATTCAGCGGCAATAATGACAAATTTTGGATTTTGTGGATGGTGACTTAAGGAAGAGATAGTTATGGATTAACATAAGAACCAAGGAGCGTAGAAAATGGTTAATTAAAATAGCTCAATGAATGTTGTCATGAGAGTGCAAGAAATGAACTGAGACAGACAAATGAATGTATCAGCAGTTTATTAAGTGGAACAACTACAGTGATGTTAAATGCCACCCACAATGGTATTGATAACTACACGAGCTGTGCACAAGGCAGAAATATATGAGTCATATGGATATGTGTAACATGAAGTCTCAAGTCAATGTTCTCTTGTTGAGTTACATGTAAACCAGTGAACACTTCCTTGTCACAAAATATAATGGATGAGATAATAAATGGAAATACACTGTACAAATTCAGAGTCAAATTACTGAATAAAAAGAAACAATACTATCCCCACTACTCGTAATAGTGCAAAAAAGAATTAATACTAGAAATGACCCTTGCGGTCACTTTTTGTGGCCAATTTACTGCCCAAGCAGCAGAGCAAGCCTATAAAATATGACCACAAGCAGAGAATACTTGAAAATTGAAAATTTGCAAATCAGATCTTCACAGGGGCTGAGTGATCTGAGGGAAAAAAAATCATTTTTTCACCAGTGCTATGTAAAATGTCATGACTAACCCCACTAAAAGGTTAAAAATGATCAATAATTCTTGACTTGGGATGGTGAGAATAATGGCCTACAAAAATCCTTTCCTCATCTGTTTTGAAGAAGAATTGCAGGAGGAGCTTAAGACTGGAGAAGCTATTGATTTCAGCTAGTGAATAAAACTAAATTAAGTATCACTATAAGACTATGTTAATTAACTTCATTAACCAACCCTCTGGCTGCAAGCTTGTAGAGGTAAAGATGAAAATTAAGCATGCTTCCATACTGCTTTCCAAGATCAAGAGAGTTTTGCTTACTACAGCATTTCAAACTTACATGCTCGAAACACAATTCTCTTTTACTGTTGAGTTCAAAGGAACACCTTGCTCCAAGCTTGCAGTATCAAAGGCTTTAATTATGATTTTTTCATATTTTATAAAAGGCATTCCAGTGTGTCTTACTGTATGACTGTGATACATTAATACTACTGTTTTATGTCATCTGCACACCCAACTGGTCAATACTTATGGTGATAACATGTTCCATTATTAAGTACATGTATCCCTGTGTCAAACTGATAGAAATCAATAATTTTCATGAAGAAAATCGTCTTTTCAGTACTATCAGATTTTAGTAACCTGCTGTCATTGAAATGAACAAGATTCCACTGCACTCCTTCGCTTAAACATCCACAGCATACAACTTACTTTTACAGAATTTTGACCACCTCCTTTGTCGTCAGCCAAAATAAAGCATCAAAATGAAGTGTTGCAGGTAACAAAAATGGATATCAAATGGTTTGCCATAAGTTACCATGCTTGATTCCCCTGCCTTAAACAAAAATACACATTCATGGTTCCACATAATGTAAACAAGCAGTTGCAGGCTACTCATACCCTAGCAAAAGTCTGAGTGATCATGAAACATCCCAATTCTGGAGTGTCAGAATGATCCCAAAAACTGCTATGAAGGTCTGTCATGGCCTCCCATTGAATTATACAATGTAATCAGAATATCTACCCATAGTGATAAACAGTGTTTCACTTAGTATGCACAATTAGTGACCTAAGAGGTTGCCTTTTAAAATTGCATTATTTTGCGACTGTTGCCATGTAGAATCTATCTCAGAGTTCTAATGAATGACAATAAATTTTCGGTCCCTATCTTTCCACAAATTCGTCACAATAAAACCTAATAGTTACTTCAAATTGGTTTAAATACCATTTCTTTCTTTTAATCTTGCCTGATAAGAAGTTATAAAAAGCCCCATTTATGAGCCGCAATTCTTGTTAGGCAAGAAAATATTCTACACACTAATATATATATTTAAATAATTCCATGCAACATTTACATACCAATAATCTCACAACTTATTGACTGCTATTATTATGACATGGTTTAAAGAAACCCATGTGCTATCCAACAAAATTTAGCGATGATGATTTTAACTCATTCAATTTTGACTTTCTACAAATTAATGTTCAATTTTTTTGAAGATTATAAAGTTGAAATGTTTTAGCATACCGGTATACCTCATTCATAGATAACAGACCTCATTTGAATTTCTGTGATAAAACTAATTTAGCATAGATTCATTGGCGTATCTTGTAGTTTTAAGTCAGTGGCGAGTTATAATCATTAATACACACACAATTGTAAAGCAAATTAGGTTCTGCTACTGCATTGCTAAATAATGGTCTGTACAGACAACACTATACACATCAAAAAAGAAAAGCTTATCTAACTTAAGTCAGTCACTGATACTGAGTTAACTTTGCTGCAAAGAATCCAAAACATTTTTCACATACAATCAAACAACACTTAATAAATAACTATAATAAAAAAAAACATAATTTGCACACAAATTATTCAAAGAAATGCATCATATTCCCAATTTAAAAGACACTTCTTGCTGCCAGCGTAAAGGAATTTTGAATTCAGCATTAAAAACAGATGTGATATATACCTTTCATATACAAAGACCCAAGAATAATTTTGCGATTTTTGTTTTCCGTGAGAGTACCAAGGGCCTTTTATTGTTTATTATTTGGAGGCACACAAAGCATTTGAACAGCATGAAATTGCATACATGTACACGTTGCAGTGACAGAAAAAAAATTGAAATAACCCACCAATACTGCTACCATGTCAAAATAGGCATGAGCACATTAATTTAATTAAAGTTATCAGTGATGGCGTGGATGATTAGGGATTGCCACATGGTATCTTCCATTTGATAGCTTTTATGAATGTTGCCCCAAGAGCCTCTCTGCTTCAACTTGCTGAAGCCGCTGTGTAATCAGGAAGTGGGCGGTCTGTGCACAGTTCAAATCTCCAGTGATGACGACTTTTCTATTGTTAGTACCGGGAACAAATTCTCCTTTTTGTGATACCTGTATCTTTGCGCCGCTGTATTGCATGAACTCATTGATGGTTTTGCCTTGTTTTCCAAGCACAGCACCTATCAGGTCATCTGGCACAGTTAGTTCCAAGGTTGCTGTTGAGTGAATCTGCGAACTTGCCGAAGACAACCCTAGAGGTCCCATATTACTCATGGCATTGAGAAGAGGATTGTTTGCCCCCAGCCCACCCCCACTTAGTAAAGCTGCATGAGCCAATATATTATTAGCTGCACTATTTCCCCCACCCCCAGAGTTGTGGAAACCCAGTCCACCTAACCCAGAACCAGAAAGCCCCGCGGAACCAAAAGCACCTAAACTTGAATTGCCATTTGATAGTCTTTGCTGAGACTGGAGACTTGAGTATGAGATGTTGTTGTTTAAAGCATGCTCTGGATCCTCTTGGACCTTAGCGGCAATGACGGCACATGCTGCTTGAACTTGTTCAAGACTTCCAGTGATGCCAATCACCCTCTCTCCTGGGACTGTCTCAGCATTTTTTTGGCTTACTTGTATTCTAGCGCCAGTTTGGTCGCCTATGTATTTGATGGTCACACCACTCTTACCAATAATCAATCCCGCTGTTGAGTTGGGTACCACAATTTTCATCTGTTTTGCTCGTTCCCGATCGTACGTCATAGCTGGATTTAGTCTCATTGCTTGTGGTTCTTGTCTGATCTTTTCTATCACAAAATTCAACATTTTGTTAATAGTTTCAACTTCTCCCATTATTAGTCCAACTCTTTCCTGTGTTCCAGGGTAGTAATCATTGTTAGGTGACAGTTTTATTCGAGCTCCTGTTTGCTGCTGTACTTCAGCAATGTTCGCTCCTCCCTTGCCAATAATAGAGCCAGCAGCATGGTTGGGAATAAGGATTTTCACAATTGGTGTTTTGGCAGCTGCAAGATAGAAGAACAAATGTAAGTTTGTGAAATGACTGTGACAGGTCAGTGGTTCATATTGCCAGAGCTTATCCAGCAATATGGCAAGGAGTAGTTCTACCCTCCCTGGATGGGTGCTAGTTCATCACACTATTACCCCTGGACCCCAGCTTTAAGTTCATTGGTATCCTTTCATACACCTGGGTAGATAGAGGCACAGTGAGAATCAACGGCCTTGTCAAATGACACTGGGCAAAGACCCTAAGCCAGGGCTTAAACCCAGATCACTCAGTCAGGGTCCTGCGCACTAATTCATAATTTTTTAAACCTTCCCCATTGCTTCACTGAGTTTCTCACTGCAGGCGATGAGCTACCTTTTCAACGCATGTTACAACTCAATTTTCAATTATGCATGTAACTCAAATGACACAACAATGGTCCTCTCCAGGATATGCAATCGATGTACTTAGTGTTTGTAACCAATGCAGTGCAGTGCAAGTCAAGGCTGTAAGTAAGTGAATAAATTATTTAAGTACCATGCAGTTGTTGGCTTATTATATGTAATACACATATTGTTGGTAAATATACACCAATTGAAATTGTTTAATTTTAATTTTTTTAAATTTATTTTAAGCAATAATAATAATTAGTATAAATTTACCGTAGTCTATTGTGAATCCGTGAATTTGATTGGCTATATTACCGTTTTTTATCTGCTGATAGTCAACAGGTACGCATCAGTGCACATTGCGCATCATGTTTGCAGCGCTGTAGCTAGTAACAGGCCAACCGAGGCACTTGCCTCGGTCATATCTTTGGCTTTTGTTGTTTATAGTACCTAATACCTAGCAAGAGAACTCAACCATGGACTGATTGCCTCAGTCATAAGTTATTCATAGACATTGCCTCAGTCAAAATTTTTTTCTGGCTACGGCCCTGGTTTGAACCTGATGTAACATAATAAAACATTTCTTTTCTACGCGTTACTTGACAGGTTTTTCTTTTTATGCAATGAGACTACAGTAAATTTATACTAAAACAATTACGACTACTCGCCCTTGTTTTCTACGAGCGATAGTCAACTCGGATGCGCCTCGTTGACTATCTGCTCGTAGAAAACTTGGGCTCGTAGTCTAATTGTTAATTATAATAAGTAAATAAACAATAGTCTTCAATTGGGATAGCCAGGTGGCCCATCAGGCCAGAGCTTATCCTGGTTTCAGTACCTAGGAGTATTTCTACTCCCCCCTGGATGGAATGCTAGTCCATTGCAGGGTTATCCCCTAGCATTAAATTTGTCAATACCCATTTATACACCTGGGTGGAGAGAGGCACTGTAAGAGGAAGTGTCTTGCCCAAGAACACAACACAAAATTATGTCCCGAGCCACGGTTCGACCCAGACCACTCGCTCGGGAGTCAAGCACACTAACTATGAGGTCACTGCACCTCCCACAAGTTTGTTTGGAGGCCCAATGCAAAAATTAGCATGAGAAAAATAGCGTGCAAAAAATGAAAAAAGTGTGGCGAGAGGAAGTGAACACCTGTGGGCAACCTTGACATAAGTCCTTCCGCCTTCTTTCGCCTACAAGGTATTCTTTTGCCTACAGGGACCCATAACTTTTTTTCTGCCCTTTCAAATATTAATACAAAACTTAGGTCTTAAAGAATGTCCTTGAAACAGTTTCAAGTGATTCTGCTCAATTGGACTTGACAAAATGAGAATCTGATAGTGTAAACCAGGGCTGAACATAAAAGGTATGGCTAAAATTCGTAAAATGCAGTGATCAATAGAGGAAGTTTTTACATTCACAGGATGAAGATTACAGGAGCTACATCACACTTGAAAAGTTTAACTTAAATTCTTCAACTTTGATGATTGTTATCTGCACCAATTTTATCCACCCTCAGCTATCTTTGTTCCTATATTCTTTGTTAATATCTTTTGGGGGTTTTTTGTTCTATCTTAGTAAACCGATATTCAGGTTTTCTTTAATATTTAAATGTTATTATGTATGTGGCAAAAATAACTCAAAATGCCATGATTGAGCAGCCTCCCCTACGCAGGTGTTCATGAACCAATCAGGGTGCCATTTTATTCCCAAATGTTTAGGATTTATCTGTAATGGAATTTATAAACAAGTATGTGGCAAAGAACCAAACAATTAAAAGAATGTCAAATTGGTTTGTGTAATGTTTGGATAAAAAAATCTCTGAATTCTAGATAGAGTTTCAGAAAAGATAATAAGACCTTCACTATTGAACATCAAGTATTAATGATCACACTATTCAAAATAGAAAACAAGTTAGTTTCAAAGGATTGTGGCATCAGGAATCAATGCAAGAAAACAGATCTATATGAAGTATTCAAAAATATTCTCACAAGTCTAAAGTATTTTCCTTTCCATTAATTGATCCCAGAGTAACCCCTTTTCAAAATATATTTTCAAGGAAAGTAGGAACTAATCAACAACCGAAGGAATATTTTGTTTTCATAAAAATATATTGGTGCTGGATAAAGAAATAAAGAAATCTAAATGAAGGGAGAGTCCATACTAAAAGTTCCGACTGAAGGAAAGCTAAAGGAAATTGGTTTTACTCTGCAGGACTGGAGTGAAAATCAAATTTATTTTAACATGTCAATCAAAGTTTGACAGGGTCAATCAAAGTAGATACATATTCTATTATCTTCAACAGGAGCACATGTAAAACAACAAAAAAATGTTTCTAGAATGTTCACCAACTATTCAAAGTGTAAAGAATGTGCTTTGACTTGATTGAACTTAACTTAGACCTGAATTAACAATTTTCAGACAAGAGACGATCAAGCACTCACTTTTGAGTGATTTCATTGCGACTTAACATGTTTCATTCTCTGGAAGCAGCAAAATACACCCAAAAATATTAACTATGACTATGAATAAGATACAACTATATATATATATATTCTTGCATAAAAGGTCACTTGATAAACAGTTCACCCATCATTCCAGTGAAGACCTTTGAAGAAAACTACAGCCATTTGCAGCCATCTTTTTAAATGTATGGGTATGTTTTTCAAAAACAAATATTACAATTATAGTTATTAAGATCTGCAATATACTTGCTTTCTTTTCTCTATGCAGAAAATATGCAGTGACCCCAGCATGCTGTCATTAATCAAGCGCATCATACTGACAGAAAATGAATGAAATACATGGCATTTCATCATCAAACCGCATATAGTATGGGTACAGACCCATCATGTTGTAAGTATTGCACCCTTCCCATAACCTATCTAACTGGCATATCTACAAGTGCAGTTACAGTTGTATAGATAGAACTAGATAGAAAGAGCTAAATAATGGCAACAGGAGATGTTTGCTGATTATCTGATCAGGGTGCTTTCTGGTACTGCCATGCTTCAGAGAATCAAAAGCAAAATAAAATGAATTTAACATGACTCTACGGCTGTGAATGAACATTTTCCATTGTCTATCTTTTCTACAACAATCTTGAATTGGGAGAAAGGATGACTGAACAAACTGTTGAGTAAATATATTCCTATCTGTAATGTAATCACTTCAACAGAATTATTAGTATTTTGGTCATTAAATAGTAAGCTTGATTTTTGAAATCAAGATTCACCCATTGTCTTTAATGACCAGGGAATTTCTTCATAACAATTGCAAAGAAGAAGAACAGATATGTTGTCTCAGGATTTCTAGGAATGAGTGTTGACATAATTATATTCATTTAAAGAGCTGAAGGAACACAAAGGGAAAGTGGATCTTGTCAAACCAGGTACTTAAAAAAACTCGAAATTAAAACGCTTGCTGTCTATTGACAACGGGATCAGAACATGGTTAAAGCCTATTGGAAGTGAAACCCTCTCAGAATTAACAACACTGAGAGGGTCAAACAAATCTATCGAGAAATCTCTCTCCAGTGACTAGAACGACAAAACATCCTGTGCCATGACATTCTCACAGACACCACCGAAAAATTAACAATTATCTCAGTCGAACAAATTAAAAATCAAAAGCAATAGTCACCTTTCCAACCCCAGCAATACATCCCAGCAGTCAGGCTTAAGTGAAATTCATGAAACTGTTACGACGAAAGGGTGCGTTTTTCGGCGTTGAGCACCGTCTGATGGCTAAATGAAATGCTTGACCTCGGGTTGAGTACCACACGACTAAACACAAGAACCTGACAGCCGCAGACAAACGAACTTTTCATAATGACCACCTGTGTTTCATGATTAACAGAAGAGAAAAATATTCCACTCTTTTAGAACAATAGCTGAGTCACTCTCTGCTTGTGAATTGTGGTAAACTCGTTATCTGGCGAAAAAGACGAGTGTTTTCTAAGGAAATTCCATCCAGACTTCAAAACGTCTTGCATCAGCGACTCCGAATTAAAATTCTTAGCAAGTGTCAAGTTATTCCACGCATACATTGAATTGTTTCGCTTACTTGTTTGATAAAATAATGTTCATTCCATTTTTGCAGGATCATATGACAAAAGAAAACGTTATTTTATCACCAACTCCGTGTTGGATTACAAACGAAGGCCAGTTTAAGTGCTTGGTGTTGAAAAGCATCAAGCAACTTGGATACGTGCATTCCAAGCGATTCTTATTATTCTTGATAAAAAAATACCAGTTATATTTGGTTCTGATTAAATATTCTTTTAAACAAAAGACTTAACATTCAAAGTCTGAAATGAACTGTGTCAAAAATCATAAATCAAAAGGATCAGGGAAACGGAGTGAAACAGAAAGCAGATGATACCTGCGTCATAGCAAGTTACGTAAATTCACTCTGTTGTTTCTTTTTAATCACATTAGCCACAGAAATTTTTCATCTTCTAACATAATTTTAAAGCTACTATTCCAAATGACTTGCGGTTTTCAAATACGCAAAATTGTGCATAAAAATTTGAAGTTACTTTGAACTCGAGGCACGGCTTGTCGTACGATGGCTACAAATCACTTCCTGCTTTGAAGGCACTAAAGCGAAAGAACCACTAACGTTGTTATAAAATAAGCGAAGGCATGAAAAGATTTTACTTCAAAGTTCACCAAACGACTTGGCAAATAAATTATTGATTTGCCGGTCTTATTATAAAGTTATATGTGAAAGAGTCAGCTTGCCTGCTATTGTGGTCACGTCGGAAATTAGCTAAAACCGTGCGAACTGAAATCTTTAAAACGAAATTTACAGTGAGAGACCAAACTAAATTTTCTCTAAGTTTCAAGTTCAAAGAGTTATTTCATAAAAATGTAGCGACCTGTTCACGATGGACATTGAAACTCCCTTCATTTCAAACAGTGTCAACTCCATTCCACCGATTGTTTATAGCTCCCCACCCGTTGCCGCGAGCTAAACAGACCAATTTTATTAAGATGAAATCGTCATTTTCTCAACGTTTCTTTCAATTCGAGGCACTCGTTGCAGCGACAAAGCTATTTCTGTTCAAAGGGGCCAGTCGGTTTTATTTTCATGGCCGTATAAGTTTTACAGTTGAATGACAGACGCAATAGCGCGAACATGCGATCTTAACGACGCAAAACAACATAACAAAGAGGCCGCCGAAAACACTCAGTATCTCCATACACAACTAAGCAAACTTAACGAAAACACATACCTCCAAGGTTCGACCTCTTATAAGATGGTCTGCCTTCTATAGCGCCATCGTGTGGCCGTTTTTTTGAGTCGCTGGTACTCAAATCTACACCGCCATCACTCGTACTGTACTGGTCCGCCATGTTGAAAAGTGCCATGTGGAACCAAGAGACTCCCAGGATACCTAGCGGTCGAGAAGCGTAGGTGTTTTATCTCGGGAAGGAAAATATTTCAACAGGTTTTGCTATTATTTCGACCAGCGATTATTTTAAACACTAACACAGTTTGAATATAACACCAAAAAGCACATATTCCTTTCAAAATCAAGCTCAGATTTCCCATAAGACACCTAGACCAAATCCTGAAGATGTTTGCTGGATTTCCCTTAAGTTCAAGCATCAGGAAAAAAAACATTTATATGCATACCAAAGCTAATGGAAACGCAGATAAAAGAGTGTTTGCTTTTTAAATAACAAAGTAAATATTAATTTCATTCTGGAGCTTAAGGTTGTTTTCTTTCCCTAAGCTAGGTGCTTCAAAGATATCTTAATAACAAAAGGTTTTTTTACTACAAGTAAAGTTTAAAGTGTGATACGTTCTTCAAACACTTTTCAAAGGCGGCATGGAAGTGCAAATCGAGTGCAAAGACAAGCGATGTATCAACGAAAATTTAAAAATATGAGCACCTTGAAATGAGATAAAATCTTCCAATCCGTGTCTGAATTCCCCGCGTCGTAAAGTTCCCGAGTCTAGGCGAAAAGGCAAACGAACTCACGCAGGTTCGAAGACATAAGTTATCTACCGTAACACCAGTCCGCGGCAACACTTATTGACTGAAACGAACCCCCTTTCAATAAAACACAAGAACAGATTGCTTTCGTATTATTTATGTGGCTCATAGCTAATCCTAGCCCCCTCCCAATTTCATCTAACCGCTCTCACTGAATAAATATTTGACGAACGCAAGAAATCAAATATATATATATAGCAAGGCTTTTAAGTCAGACGCTGATTTTTTCACCGAATCGAAAAGGCGAGGGCATATTCTTCAAGTCGAATTGCGACTACTGGTAGTTTGAAGTGCGAATTGTTGGTGTCTGTTCAAATGTTTAAGAAATACGGATAAACAATGTGTGGTTAGAAAAGGGCGGCCACCTGAAGTGGCGGATGAATAAGTAAAGAAGTATGGTGTGCAGGAGACAGAAAGGGAGAGATTATCTTTCAAGAAGCAGTTTATTAATTCATTTTACGCCACAAATGCAAAACAGTTGAAGACAGATCCGGCTTTGAATCAAATTCACGCCACAAAAGGGACAGAGATATTTTAAAATTCTCTGGAAATCCCAAAGATTAAGTTGAATAAAAGTATGAAAAGAAAATTTGCTCGGGCGACTAAACGAGTGAAACGAAATTGGAATTAACCTCAAGAAAATTTGTGCAAATATAATGGAAGCACTTATCTGTGCACCGACTCTGCTTTGTCATTTTAGCAAAGGTAACATATTGATAAAAGCAATAACAATACCTTCTAATTATTAAAAAAATTTAAAGAAGCAGTGTTCTTAAGGGGCTTGTTGTTAGTCAGAATTCTTATTCAGTAGTCCAGCTGTGTGTCGTTTTCAAGTCTCCCTTGATAAGCCGCAAACTAAGTGGAATATTGATGAATTAAATGACACCACCCCACAGTTAACAAATCAAGTTTCGTTTGAAACTCAGTCTAAAGGCTATTACTTCCTTACCGGGGATTCCATTTCATAGCTAAATTCGAAAAACTTGAACGATTTCGTTATTTCGTTTGTTTAACAAACTAAGATATCCACTGAGCAAACCGTACAGCTAAATATCAATAACTGTGACAAATTTGAATGCGCTACGTCTGAAATCTCTCAAACTAGGTCGGGTCACTTATCTTTCGATAACCCGCAGTGACAGAGCAGACTATGAAGCGCGTCCAAGTTGATTATATCTCTCAAACAAAACAAGGGCGTAACTTGTTTATATTAACCTGCGATCACGCATTGCCTTTTTGTAGTTCCTAGGCCTCGTTAATTAGTAGTGGGGGGTTGGGGGAAATAATTCGCCGCGTTTGATCATTTGGGGTCACGTGGTCTGTTCGTCTCGAACAGGTCGCCAAAATGAACTGACCGTGATGGCCTGGGAGAAAGCTGCTCCGGATACACAGTGCAATATTGCGCGCAATTGCTGAATTGCATCGTGTATCCAGCCCAAAATTTGTTGCGCGCAATATTGCGCATAATATTGCAGCAGTAGAATCTCGTCCTACTTCTGCAACATTGCGCGCAACAAATTTCTTCGTGTATCCACCATCTGCAGCATTTCGTGTGACGCAAATTTCAGTGCTCAGCCAATCAAATCTCACATTCAAATTTAACCGCTGACCTAATTTTCGGCCGTGGTACGTTTCACGTAAAAAGATGGTTTGGACTGCAGAGGAGGAAAGTTCATTAATTGACTATTACAGAGGTAAGTAATCTTTTTTCCTAAGCGTTACCTGTGGTTCGGTATCCAAACGTTTTGTTCTGGATATTTTCATTCACTTCTTTTATCAGCTTTTATATTACTCGGGTGGCGGCAGAGAGTAGCCGTAGCGCGCGGAAAGGCAGCAAAAGGTCGTTTCGTTTCTGTGCACATATTTATATTTGGTTTTACGAAGGTACAATTAACTGAACGAATATTTATAATTTACAATTTTAAAGAAAACCGATGTCTATGGAACAAGGATTCGCCCCATTTTAAAACAAGCAGTGTGAGGGCAGCTGCATTGGAAAAACTCACTACCTTACTCGACCACAAGACAGTTGAGCAAGTGAGGACACAGTTTCACAGCCTTCAGACGTCTTTTCCATTTTGGATCGCATGAGAGCTTGGTAACCGCTGATCAAGTATTGCGCGTAATGTTGCACGAAATGTTGCGACCGTGTAGCCACGTCGAGTGACGGATGTTGCGCGCAATATTGCGCGCAATGTTGCAACGTGTATCCGGGCCTTTAGTCCTAATCAGATTGTGGACGAAGATAGTCTATATCACTTTTCTTAATTGTTTTGTTTTTCGTTTTCTAATGTTACGTTTCGCGTCTAAATAATGTGCACAAAACAAATTGGTTAACTAGCTGTCCACAGGGCCCCTTTCTCGAGAGCCCCGAAAACTTTTCGGGCCGCAAAGCCATTTTTAGGTAATCTTTTTCTAAAAACAGATAGGTTATACGCCTAAAACCTCTTGTATGAAGAAAACCTCTGTTCATATTAAGAACATGTGAATAACACTGCTTTGTATTCAAGAGGTTTGAATGATTTTGCTGCGGCTTTCCGGGAGGGAAACTTTTCGGGACCTTCGAGAAACGGGCTTCAGGGTCCTGCGTGTTTTCCTTTATCCGCAACGCTCCAGTTGCTTCTCCTGAGCACCTTTTGATTTGTACTCCGTGTTTCTTCTCGAGAGCCTCTGCCTTAGCGTGACACTAAAATAATCATTCGCACTACAATCATGGACAAAAGTCTTAGGACAAATTTACATTTGAGGCGCTTTTTCACACGCGCCAAACAAACAGTCAGGAGCGAATTCATCTACACTTGTTCAGCCCCTCCCCCCCCTTTACAATGTTGAACAAGTGTATACGCTCTATTTCTCTAGATTTTCAACATTGTATGGAGGGGGGGGGGGGTGGGGGGGAAGCAACGCATAACAGTCCTCTTTTGAAAACTCCGTTTTAAAAACACAAAAAATTAATGCAATTACACAAGTGTCCCAAGGAATTTTGTCCACGATTGTAGGTAAAGGTGAGCTGAGCCCGCGATCCTTTTCATCACTACCTAGTCCGCAGAATCCTTCTACACAATCTTTAAATGGACACAAGTCAGCTAGCGCACACGCGCATTAGATACCATTTCATGGCTAATTTGCATATCACAGAGACACGATCCGTACTGTTTTTAACCAGATATGGTAAAAATAATATCATAGGATGAACAAAAGGACCTCCAAAAACAGGTTTTTCAGTAAACGATTGAAATCAAGCAAAACACTGCGAAAAGTGAAGCGGATTTCTAGAGGAATTTTGATTTCAGACTGGGGTCCCAAAGCTGACCAAAGGCTCAACTCTTCTGACCCATACCAGAGACTAATGCTGTTAGAGTTTTGAGGATTGATATATAGTTAATCACAGAGCCAACGTAAGGCCGGGCCGTCACTGCAAATGTTTTCTTCTTTTTTTTTTCAATCACAACAATCGCCACTAGACACTGATACAAGCACCACTGATAAGTTTCTTGATTTTTACTTTCGTACGAACGACCACAAAGTACAAATTTAAAATTTAAATACATCAGTGCTTAAATTTAAAATTCAACTACATTTAACTCTCAGAAACAAATCCTCTTTCAGTACTGGATCTAATCAAACCGCAGACCTTACATTCGGTACGCACTCAGTTCAAAATATTTCGAATTTTTTAACAAAGACGGGTCAAATTAACAATTACCACCAATAAACGGCCAGAAATGGCGATATGATTATTTCCCGAGCGAGGGAGTTAAGCTGCACTATATTTGGCCGATACCAAGACCTCCAGCAAAAGATATTCTAAGCCAAACGTACTACAAGGAAAATATGCCCCTTGTCGACTGCTTGATAACTGTGAAAAGCAAGTCTTGTCCTGGCTCCGAGCGTGGAAGTCTTACTCTTTTTAAACAAATTTACCCGTAGAACATTCGTACAATTATTTGACTCTAAATTTCTAACAAAGAACCTCTATAAAGAACCGTAGTGAGAGTCCGATAAGAAACGCAATCGCCGAGAATTGTTCAATAGCTTCAAAACTTCTTGACTACACTTTATCGATATCTCCTACATAATTGAATAATAACGATACTTTTTTCTACTATAAAAACAATTCGATTTTTTTTTTCTCGTGCCTATCAATTTTTTTTTTCACGGTGAACTTTCTAAACATTTATCTTCAATCGGTGTGCGGTAGCGACAGCTACTGAAAAACATCATTCACCATCCATATTTGTACTTGAAATCCAGCTTAAGCAAGTATTTGATGTTAATTTGCCCAACATCATACACGATATATCTATGACAGGTTAAGGATAATACAAAATAAAGAAATTACAACAACTGGCTTCAACATTTTGCCCTAATACAGTGACAAAGTCTAGTTGAAACTTTGGGATGAAGCACAGTATGAAGGCCTTTTACGGACAAAATTTCGAATTTGCATATATCCTCGTTATGTTGCATATATGAATGTTATGCGCAATAAATCAATAAGCAAACATGTTCGTTATAAACTAAAGGTGTCCGATAAAACTAAAAGATGTCCGACACAATTAAAAGATGTTTGGTAAAACTAAAGGATGTTCAAATTTGCTAAAAGATGTCCGATACAACTAAGAGATGTTTAAGGTAATTCCCTTGAAATTGTTCTACTATCAAACTTTTTTTGAAACTTGGCGTAATGAACATTCATGGTATGAACATAATAAAAATGCAATAAAAAAATGGGGTCACCGTGCTTGTTTACGCGTCAGCAGGCTCTAAAAATGGGGTATTTTTACTGGTTGCGTGTTAAAAGTTCGAATCACCTTCATGCAGAATTAAATCTTGGTTACTTGAAAGGCACAAAGTTTTGTCTTGAAAGTAAAGCTTCATTTATTGGCATAAGCAGTATTGTTTCATTTAAGCCGCTTTTGATTGCATGGTTGCGGGAATATGGCACTTTTTCGGACAGTTCCGTGGTTAACTTGAAGTCCTCGCCTTGGCCAAAATACACCCAGTTGGGAACTATTTTCCAAAAAAAATCATGTTCTACTATCAAACTTTTTTTCCTCCTCAAATATGTTCTTCATTAGACTGTTCTTAGCAAATACCTGGAAAAAAATCGGGGGTCACCGTGCTCGTTTAAGAGAAAAGGAGAATTTATTCCGTTATCGAGCTTAGTTTGAGGGAAATCTCTCACGTTTTGCACGTGCACGCGCTCATGTGCGCGCGCTGATGACGCGAAAATCGTGCGCAGTAGGGATGCGCAATGCAATACTAAGGAATTACCTTAATTTAAAAGAAGTGAAAATAAAAGATGAGGAAATAACAGATGCGGAAGCGGAAATGATTTCGCAAAACAGGAAGTGATGTCATTGATGATCTTCCGTGTAAACAAAATGGCGTCTGCTAGAGCTGCAATTTGGCTTCCAGGTATAGAAACGTTGTTCATGGAATTAGTACAATGATTGCGAGAGCACAGCAACAACGAAACGTTACAGCTACTCAGTTCGATTCTTCAGAGCTCTTTGCTTGGAGACTGGAAGAATCCGAAAGAACTCGAAGTGTTCTAACAGAAGAATCATACGCACAAGAAATTACCTTAATCGGATCAGCTACTTTAATACACCAGTTACTTCAGTGGCATCTTGAACGAGCAACGATGTCACTTCGAGGGAATTGCAGAAGAATCCGAGAGGTATATATGGACTGGTCTGAGGAGTCGGCTACTCAGCCTATTATAATTATAAAAGGAACGGGAAAGTTGGAAGACCACGGTTCCATGTAAAGTTTCCAACTGTTCTCGGGCAAGTGCTAACCGTGGTCTTCTAACTTTCCTGTTCCTTGTTATCATTACAATAGGCTGAGTAGTCGACTCCTCAAACCAGTTCATATCCCTCTCAGATTCTTCTGCAATTCCCTCGAAGTGACATCGTTGCTCGTTCAAGATACCAAGCAATTAAGTGGTTTACCGAATAAGGTAATTTCTTGTGCGTATGATTCTTCGATTCTCGTAGATAGGACACTTAAAGTTCTTTCGGCGTATTCTTCCAGTCTGCGAACAAAAAACTCTGAAGAATCGAACTGAGTAGCTGTAGCGTTTCGTTGTTGCTGTGCCCTTGCAATCATCATACTTAATTCCATGAACAACGTTTCTGTACTTGGAAGCCAAATTGCAGGTCTTGCAGACGCCATTTTGTTTACACGGAAGATCATCAATGACATCACTTCCTGTTTTGCGAAATCATTTCCGCTTCCTCATCTTTTATTTCCTCATCTTTTATTTTTACATCTTTTAAATCAAACATCTTTTAGTTGTATCGGATATCTTTAGCAAATTTGAACATCCTTTAGTTTTACCAAACATCTTTTAATTGTGTCGGACATCTTTTAGTTTTATCGGACACCTTTAGTTTATAACGAACATGTTTGCTTATTGATTTATTGCGCATAGCATTCATATATGCAACATAACAAGGATATATGCAAATTCGAAATTTTGTCCGTAAAAGGCCTTCATAGCACAGACTGGCGTCATTGCGTCGTGTTCTTGGGTGAGAGAATTCAGTCTGACAGTGTAAATAGGTGCCATAATTTGAAATGCTCGGAGAATCTAACGAAATACTGAGAATTTCTAGTTAGTGAAAAGTTGGATAAATTTCCACAGGCGTGGCTCTTATAGCGGGCCACATCTTTCCCGCGCTTTGCACGCTGATTACAATGTTAACCCGCGCTTTACACGGGTTACACTTTTTCCCACGCTCTGCAACAAGTACATCTTCCCCGCGCTTTCAACACTTACACCTTTTTCCGCGCTTTGCACAGGTTACACTTTCTCCCACGCTCTGCAACAAGTAGAACTTTCCGCGCTTTCAAAAGTTGCACTTTTTCCCGCGCTTTGCACGGGTTACACTTTTTCCCGCGCTCTGCAACAAGTACAACTTCCCGCGCCATCAACAGTTGCACTTTTTCCCGCGCTTTGCACAGGTCACACTTTCTCCCACGCTCTGCAACAAGTGCATTTTCCCTCTCTTTCAACAGTTACACTTTTTTCCGCGCTTTGCACCGGTTACACTTTTTTTTTTTCACTTCACACCGGGTGCACCTTTACCCGTCGCTTGGCAACGGCCTGTACCGGTTTATGCCAATTTCACTTTATATACTTCTGTTCTGATTGGCTAATTTTGTTAGTTGAAAAATAACCAACTAAACGACACTTCTTTGAGGAACGAACGAACTCCCAAACGATATTACAAAAAGTATATGAACTGGGATGTTAGAATATTCAGCTTCTGATCATGGGTAAAAGGATACTCGTTGTAAAGGAGGCTTGAATTCACAACACTTGTGTTAGTTCCTTTTCCGACTGGAACAATCGTGCCATCCTCAAGTGTGACGTCCGCAGAGGGGTCTGGGCCTGTCTTACCACATCCTGAAGCGGAAATCACAACGCATTAATCAGAGGAAAATTCGAACTCATTTAACAAGAAAATTTCGGCAAATCCGACGCATTAAACTAAACAGCGGAAGTGTAACTGAGAAAGATTTATCTTTCAAATTGGGACTCTGAAAACTTACGAAGACTTTTCATTCAATATAAATTCCTCCGGATTTGTTTCATGTTTTCACCAGGAGATCCTAAATGTTCCCCTATGGAGGAGGAAGAGGTGTGTATGCGTGGGAAGGGGGAGGGGGGAGGGGAAGGGGAACATACTATTTCCCTTTTTTAACACTCATTTACCCCATGGTATAATTCACGTACCTTTCACACTGTGCTTTCCTTTAGGAGGTTTTGATATGTAGCTAGCTGCAGTTAGTTCATGCCTGTGAGAAACAAGAAATAAAAAAGTATAAACAATATATTGTCCGGGTCAAACGAGAGCAAGAGTAGCCTGAATATCAAACTCTCACTCAGTCTCCCGTGGCTGCCAACCCACATTATCTTTCAGAACTCTCAGCCTTTCACATCAAATGAGAGACAAAAAAGTTTACACCTACAAACTACTTAAATCTTGTATTTTTAACTGTTTTTAATTTATGGCTAGCTCGGTGAGCGGGCAAAATGGACCAAATCTTTCGCTGTGATTGGCTACCCAAGCGGGCAAGATGGCTCTATCTTGCCCGCTCGGGACTACCCACTTTGTCCCGCAAGACAAATTGTCTTCATTGTAATGCTTATAATGACCAAGCTTGTTCCGTTAAGATGGCTGAATATGCCTCGTTCTTGTTTTTGTGTGTTTATGGCCCTCGATTCCGTCTCGGTCCATTAACACACAAAAACAAAAAATTGACCAAATATCCAGTCATCTTGACTTCAGGCTAAGTCAATAACCCATCTATTCTAGCCTTACGATTGGTTCGTTTGCGAAAATAAACTTACATATTTCCTAATGCAACTTCACACAGCATCATCAGACCAATGTTATCAGTAGGTGTGGTGCGGCAGTAATTTGCTGACTGTGCCAAAGAAGAGAAAAAGTCACCAACAAGGACAATGACACAGAAACGAGAAAAGCCAACAGCATCTAAAATGTAGCATTAACAAAATATTCCTCTACAAAAGAGCTTGTGATAAACGCTTTAGAAATTCACATCAACTGCAGGGTGAAATGCTATAAAAACAACCTTTTTATTGGTTACAAGATTCTCCCAACTGTTTCAATACATTTTCCAAAATTTTCCCAAGGAGAATTTGGTATTTAAGCATATTTTTTTTCCATTCATGAGTAGATTCCTTAGTTTTACGACCCGACTACTTGCTGACATCAAAGTTTTTCCTCATTAACATACAACAGAGAAGGTATCGTGCTAGACACGAATTCAATTGAGTACAAAGAAGAGCGCTTGTGAAATTTTGTAAGTGGTGAAAGTTTCGGTTCTTTGGGTGTAATATTCGAAGAGGACTTGGCTTTCAAAAACTGCAAAATTCCACATACTCTTTGCAAAATTTTGAGTTTTTAAAACCACGTCACACAGAAAGATTTCAATACATCGGGTTCAAATTCCTTCGGACTGTTCATCGTGCTATGTCCTTTCAATATTTAGAACTAATATTTTTGTAGCTTGATTTAAAATTGTATCACTTGTGCGGCTAATAACGCAAGTATTGTAAACAAGGATTCTCCTACAGAACGGTATCAAAAACAAGTAGCAAATTAATCCTGTTGTCCTTTCGCTTACCTTGGACACCATATCTGCCAAAAATAATAAAAGCGAAAAATATCAAATTCAGGACAAATATTTAGCTTGGCTAAATGGTTACACTGAAAGGGGTGCGTGAATGAGGTATCAGGCGAAAACTGAACTACTATGTACAGAAGTTTGTATGGAATTGCCACTTCAGCTAACTACAAACAAATTGCTGCAAAAAATAATGAATCACCACGTTTAAACGGTTTACTGATGTCGTATAGAATAATATTTATTAGTATTCTTGAGGCAACGATTTTGTGGTTTATTCTCTGTTAATGCCACGCTGAATAAACTCACATGTTCATACATGAGCCTTGCCAAAACAGCTAGAAATTTTTAATATTTTAACATTAAACCGACACTACCATTCACAATTACAAATTCGCCTGTGAAAGCGACTTTGACACGTACGTACCTGCGAAGTATACACCTTTTCCAAACATATAGCCTGTCTGAAAGACAACACATTGACAGGTGAAAAATTATACTCTGTAGCGGTTATTTTTGGACCAACCCTCCTGAGAGCATTCAATGGGAATCAATCTTGTCATTCTTACGTCGCTCCAGACTTCGCTTCAGACTTCAGTCGGGACTTGGGACGTGGAGCACTCTACGCAATGCGTGGAGACTACCTTCCCGTTGGGAAAACGATTGAAGAAACTCTGACGCTGATTTAAACGGAATTCATCTTACTATATCGCTAGCTCCGAGAGCGGGCAAGATGAATCAAATGCTGCGGTGTGATTGGCTACCCGAGCAGGCAAGTTGCCCGTTCAGGATTACCCGCTGTGTCCCGCAAGAAAGCCAAGTCAAAATGGCTAAATGTTTTTTTTCATTCTTTTTCCGCGAGTTTATGGACCGCGACTCCGGATCGGTCCATAAAAATGCAAAAAAAGAAAAGAAGAACTTAACCAGTATCCAGCCATCTTGACTTCACGTTTGGTTCATAACCCATATGTGTATAGGCTCAGAAGTAAATTGGGCTCAAGAAGGGAGGTCCTTAAAGAATACTTACCACTGGGGCCTCGGGAGGCGCGATCCTGAGCCCCTGAGACAAAATGCCTGCGTAGTTTGTGGTGCGCGAGCCATGCCACAGTAAGCGGCGATTATGAAGTTCCTTGAAAGGTTGAAATCTTTCTCTTTCACCATGACGATTCACTTTGAACACCTTGAAGCCAAAAAAAAATTGTGCATCTCTACTTTAAATAAATTTTTAGTAAAACAAAATTGTCCACATAAAGCGGGATGAATAATTAAGCTTAGGATTTGGGCAAAGAGATACAATGAAAACAAACAGCCACAATGAAAACAAAACGAAGGTTAGCTCAGAAGAGTATTTTCCTCCATATGTTCCTGTGGATTGGCCGTTCCGAAATTCAGCAGGGAACTAGGGCGAGTTTCAAATTTTAACCAATCGATAAACTAACGCCATTACATGAAAGATCATGTTGAGATTGGTCATTTGACCAAGTATGATTCCTTTAGGGTGAACAGAGATTAAGTAATGGACCTTGAAATATGGTTCAAAATCCATACAAACGTCTCTAATTTTGAGACAGCGTCCCCGGCCCAAAACCATATAAACTTTTAAAATTTTTATCGGTTTTGTGACAACTGTAAAATCCCATCATGCACCTACTGTTTGAAAGAAGTTGAGATGAAAATCGCTATTTTTTCCCATTAAAAGAGCATCGCGGAAATGATAAAAATTTTAGGAGTTTAACTTTAACTTTAAGTTTATTATATTGTAAGGGACGCTGTCTCAAAATTAGAGACGTTTGTATGGATTTTGAACCATATTTCAAGGTTCATAGCTTATCTCTGTTCGCCCTAAATGCATCATATTTGGTCAAATGACCAATCTCAACATGATCTTTCATGAGGTGGTGTCAGTTTATCGATTTGTTAAAATTTGAAACTCGCCCCAGTTCCCTGCTGAATTTCGGAACGGCCAATTAACTTAAGTAGAAACAATGCCGTATGTTTACCCCAAAGAGGGGGGAATGGCCTGCTTCCCAAAACCCTTACCTTTTTTAAGACCAAAATCTGTGATTTTCCCTACCCTTTTAATACCCGATAGTTAAGTTAAAACCTGACCCTTAAATCAATGCCTTGTCACAGGCCTGCCCTACACTTAGCTCAGTGATGGTGTCCTTGATAATGATGAAAAGTAACTTCTCCTAGAAAAACTTCAACAAATCAATACTAGACTGCAAAGAAACATACCCTATTCAAGAGCAAACTGGCCAAAATCGACACCCTATTCTGACAAAAGCAGCTAAAAATCCATACCCTTTGGGGCCACACACACCTATATAGCCCATATAAGGGAGTACCACGGGGACATTTATCCAAGGTGAAGTAAAAACAGTAAAAAGAAACATTACTTCACCTCCAAGACATCCAGCTCGTACTGAGAGTGTGTTTCAGCGTGTGTATTTTTCACGTAATCACTGATCAAAGAATACTCCTTACTGTCCTTGACAAGAACCTGAGAAAATTTAAGAAAAAACAAACAAACAAAGCGAATGTGTAGCAAGTGTCATATAAACACGGCCTGGGTTCAGGATTTGAAGCAGAAATTCGTATCAAAGAAGCGAAAATTAACTCAGCAAAACCCACTGCGATCAAATGACTAATGGAAACACAAAGAAAGTGTGATATTTGCACATTTGATTATTCTATAAGGGCTAATGAAAAAATCAAACAGGGCCAACTTTGACCTGTCCTACAGGGACACAGGGCCGTAGCCAGAAAAAAATTGTGACTGAGGCAATGTCTATGAATAACTTATGACTGAGGCAATCAGTCCATGGTTGAGTTCTCTTCCTAGGTATTAGGTACTATAAACAACAAAAGCCAAAGAAATGACCGAGGCAAGTGCCTCGGTTGGCCTGGGCGGTTGGCTTGTTACTAGCTATGGCGCTGATAAAGTTGCCTTAGAGGGGAGTTTTCTTGGGTACCCGACACCATATAACTGAGGCCTAAGGCTGAGTGGCTTCCTTTCTATATGTTACAATTATTAATTTATGAATTCCAAATGCAAATATTGATCATTCTACTGCTTGGATTCACAATACAAGCATGTATCGATTAAGCATAATCTCTTAAAAACAGCTGACTGGAGTAATAATATTTGACCCACCTCTAAATCAGTTTGTAATTTTTCATAGTTAACGTCTAAAGGATCCTTGGCCAGGTCACTCTCTCCACTCTTCAACAAACTGTAAGCCACTTCAATATCAAGCAAGTTGTCTAACATGCCCACTTTGGCCTAGAACAAAGTAAAAATGACTGATCAGCTGCTATTAAGATTGTGCTTGGGCCATAGCCGTAGGTCATCACTACTTGGAATGTCTTTACAGCAGGTTCATAGTAATTGGAACATCTTGGTGGATTTGTGGGTCCCAGTTTTAGGATCATCTATCTTAGGAGCTACTTAGCTTTTTGTGGCTAAATATAATGGTGTCATCACGTCAGCTACAAATGATGACAAATGTTATTGCATATTTTGATGCTAATAGCAAACTGTACAACAAAGTAATTATGTAATGGAGGCAAAGGATATTTTTAATTTATTATAATTTAATACAATTTTAATTTTGTTACAAGTTTCGAGAGTATACATTTATTTAGGAAAAATGTTCCACTTGTTTCCTGTTCTTTTTTCTGGTAATAAAAATGAAACAAGAAGAAATCTATGTCAATTTTTAATTTTTTCATTACCTGAATTAGTTCCAGGTTGTCTAACATTGGCGGCTTCTTCATACCAAAGTCGTGTGGAATCAGTGTGTAGAACCTGTTTGATGCATCCAGAAGAGCATTGGCACTACCACCATCTGAAATCAACTGTCATTAGACCAAAACAAAATGTCAGTTAGTAAGAGGCTTTCTAAGGAGAACAAATAAAATGATTATGACAAGATTTTCTACAATTTTCACTTTTGGAAAAGCTGCAATACAAACCGGCAATGGTAGGGAGTTTATGTAACCACCAAGGTGACGCATGGTATAATGCAATTAAATAATGATTTTATATTTTGCCTATGAATCTTGCAGTACATATTAGTGGTTTACTTTAATTGTCAATGTCAAAATCATCACGAAACTGAATCTGGGACCCAGCGATATACTTGGAAGAAACAAATAAAATGAGATCCTGTGGCTCATGTTTTCCACACAACACAGAATTTAGTCATTTCACATTATTTTTTTGGCAGAGGACGGCAAAGAAATGTACCAAGAATTACAACCCACGTGTACAGCCATTTTTCTGCTCATTTTAACGAGCAAAACAATTGCCACTGCGCAAAAATTGTCATTGCTGTCATGGTTTTCTCAGATTCCCTACTATTTTAAATTATATCAATCAACACTAAAATTAAAGTATGATTACTTACTTTCTGTGCTTCTCCTAAAACAGAATAAGCACTTTCTATTTGTCGCCTTGTCAACTTTCCCAATGGCATTTTCTTTAAGTCGATCTAAACAACACAAAAGTACGTATTTCATACGACGAACATCCAAGAGTATGGTACAACAGTTAGCAATAATGGCATAGGTGGGGTATGATTAGCAATTGGATGGAGTTTGAGATTTCTCTCAGGTGATGGTTGACAAGGGCACAGCCCGAATTGTTTAAAATTATAATAAATCTCTACAAGAACTACACTACAAAACACTTATGCAAAAGGATGCCTATAGCAGAGTGACAGGCAATCTGAAAAGTCAGGAGTTTCCCAACCCACTGACCTTTCAGGTTATATGATGAAGCTGCAAAGATCTCAGTTGCAATTAACAAATTGGGTTAAAGTTATAAAAAGAGTTTGATCCATGCAACACTCACCTCAAATTCTACTAGTGTTTTCTTCATAGACTCAACATCAAATATCATTTTAATAAGCTCTTGAACAGGAACAGGTAGCAAAGATTTACTTCCTGCTGCAATAGTTGTTTTAAGCTCCTCGTCATCCTGTGAATAGAAATGTAAAATACAATAATCATTTTTCCTTGCAACATAACGTTGGTTTTGGTTTCGTTTGAACATGTTCTTCTCCCTGCTTGTGAAATTAAACTGCTCTGACATTAACCACACTTACTATATCACTAGCTCCCTGAGTGGGTAAGAGGAAGTGAATCCTCTGCAGTAATTGGCTACCTGAGTGGGCAAGATGGTGCTACCTTACCTGCTTGGGATTACCCGCTGCATCTGGCAAGAAAGTAGGGTTCTTTCTCCATTTAAAAAATCCTTTATTGACCAAGCTTGTTCCGTCAAGATGGTTGGATATTGGCCTCATTCTTTTTTGTGTGTTTATGGCCCTTGACTCCATCTCGGTCAATAAACATGCCAAAAAAAACTTGGCCAATAAATATCCAGTTATTGTGACCTTACGCTTAGTCAGCAATTCATATATACCTGCCCATAGTCAATTTCCAGTGGATAGAACTTATTTGGATGCTTGACAAAGTTCTTTCTGTCCAGCCAGCTATTTCCTGTATATACAATATAGGTATAAAATAAAGAGATCCATATTAACAAGTTACAGATTCACTGTAATGTACAGACAGGGTTCATATAATCTGGAGCATTAATTCCGACCATGCGAAGAAAACACAACCACCAAAGAATAAATGTGCCTTACAGTTTAGTAGGAAGTTTACTGCATAGTATGGTCCATGGGGGAGGAACTCACATATTAAAAGGTCGATGATGCTCCTTGTCTCACTTAGAAGTGCAAATCAAGGATTGTGGACTCACTTAGGGTGTTCACAACAAAATGCCACTATTTTTGTAGATATTTTTCATGTCTATTTTATGGTGCACTCAAAGAAGTAACAATAACAAACGTTCTCATGACAATTTGTAGGCTTGATTTTGAGTCCAGTCAACTAGCACAAACTACATGTAGTGCAGCTTAGGCTACTTCTCGAACAGCTGCTGATGGTCAAGCCTCATCCACTTCAAGTGGTATCTTTTAGGGCTCAAATGAGCCTTGAGTCACGTCCAGATTGGTCTCTCTAGGAGTTTTTAAATTTAAAATTTTAGACGAGTATCCCCATTTTTTTCATAACGGAGTCCCCAAGGATTAGTATTGTTTATTATCCAAATAGTTCTTTTCTCCTGATTTCAAATTTGATACTCTTTGGCCATAGCTAATAGAGGGGAATGGTTGTAAAACCAAACAAATAACTTTGTTGTCTGTTTTTGGTCTCTTTTTTGCCTTGACAGTGCACAAAACACAATAGTTGTTTGCTCTATACTGACTAACAAACCAATAGAAATTTGGTTACATAATTCATGCAAAGTGTATGAGTACAAAAGAAAAGATTGCGCATGGTTGTGTAACTTCCAACATTTATCTTGGTATCTTTGTTTGCCCCTTGAATGTTTGCCGGGATTGATAACCATTTCCCTCTAAAAACTTTGCTTTGACTTTTTAGCATAATAAGAGATACAAGATCTAAATAATCTCCTTGTGAAAAAAAACATCATGACATCTTAAACTTACTTTGCAAATGGATTAGTAAGGTCAGTTACTTTACCTGTTTTGTCGACATAAAGTTCCATGAACTTATCAATGGCTGACCTTGAGGATCCACAACGCTGTAAAATGCAAAACATTTCTTTTGATGGCTGGACACGAAAAAAATATTTTTACTCACCTTTTTATGGACACTAGATTAAGAACATCAGTAAAAGTTATCACGTGTCACAGAAACAGGTGATGTTATACAATACAGTAAAGCATTTGGAGAGCAAAAAAGACAAGCAGCAAAATTATCTTGCTCAAGCTTGGATAGAACATTACATGGCTTCTTTTACAGTAACAACTGCAACAACAATTATTTCTCAAGGTATTTCCATACTAATACATGTACCTGGCATTGAAACTTTAAACTAAAGAAAATATAGTAACATCTGTAATCAAAACAAAACTTGTTTAACAAACAAAATTTCATGTCTGAGGGACATCACTTCACAATACAAGCAGCAACATTCACAGAGGAGCTTGTGGTGTTTTGAGTCCTACAGCTCAAAGTCTTGTCTGCTCAGACTAAAATGGCTACCTCCAGTTTGTTTCCTCCAATGGTTGTCCCAACTCTTCCCCATGATCGGAATAGATGATAACTAAATATTTCAAATATAAGAGAAATGAACAGTCATTGTATGTTTGAAATGAAAACAACATGCTTCTGCACTGGCCACTAGTTGTGAGATTACATCTTGCTTCTAATCATCTTCAGTAAAGGATATCTCTGATTGGCTCTAATGGTCAATATTGGCTGATGATGAATAACAGTTTTTAGTACCAATTATAATGAAAAAGTACCAATTAATTTGAAAAGGTGTTAAGTACAAAGACATGTACCATGACATTGTTCATTAAATTTCAAACAATCAAGACTTGTAGTTAGTAAAACTGTGAAAGGTACATGTATACTCACGAATTTCCATGGTCAGCTTTTAAAATTTGTAGTTTGTAATAAGAGTTGGTGCCTCTAACAATGTCAACTAAACCCAAGGTGGCACTGTAAACTGTTCCTTTTTCTTCAAGCACATGGCATGTGTCTTCCATCTCTGAAACAAAGAAAGTATCATGCCACTCATGATCAGAATGATAATACATCCACATTTATGACTATTGATTGATTGACTGATTGATTGTCCCAACTTGTGTGTACTTGACAAGTAAATAAAGACGGTGAATTTTGAGCTTGGTAATGATAAGTGAAAGGTGAATTGATCAATGTGACATGAGCGTGGGACAATGAAAAATATCCGAGCACCCGACAGGAATTGAACCCATGACCTCCTGGACACTGGGGAGGTGCTCTATCCATTGAGCGAGATTTCTATCCCTGGTAGTTGACAAGGATGAAGCCTGAGTCAACTTACATGCATAGGAATCAAAAGTAGTATAAATCTAGTAGACATTTAAAACTTTAATCTAAAACCTCTTCAAAGACACTTCGAAAACACAAAGAAGCGGTGCCCAGCGCACACTGCAACGTTACTCACTATTCTATCACAGAATAGATAGAGTAGCCAATCAGAGAATGGCATTCGTGATAGAATGCTAGCAGATATGTACTAAAACTTGATAGAAAGATGTTACATGTTTTCAATTTATTGAATAACCCAGCAGGATAAGATGGTAGGGGAGGGGAAGGGGTTAAATGTTGACCACTACCTGACTCTGGATCTACTGCAGCTCCACCTTTCACAGCAACTTTCATCTTCTTTGCCAGTCCACTTCCTACAATGTTGTTAGTAACAAAACTACAGTTATCCCTAAGGTTCTATTTCCAACCAGAGTACACTGATGAGAAATCAAAGTTGGGGAATCCATGCTAAAATAGGCACTCAGTTGAGATAAATGAGGTGGTTAGATGTGAGTGAAACTGATATGTATTTGATAAGATAAGACTCCGAACAAGCATTTGATTGGGCCAAAATTAAGTTGCCTTTTAAATGCGTTTGTGATCATAATTTATGCTGGTGTATCAAGACACATGCTCTTGAAGTTATTATGGCAAAATGCCTTGTACTGATGAAACAGAGATTCCACAAGGTTGAACAGAAGCACCAATTTTTGCTCCTTTCTTCAGGAATAATTTGTTTTGTTTCTTGTTGTCACATTAAGACTGCAATTTTGTTCACTTTACTCTGTTAAGTATTATTCAATTTCTCATGAGTACCTCCATCTGAAGCTCTTTTCTTGACCTTGGTCACAGTGGGAGGGGAGGGACCATCTGTCACACTGGTACCCTACAAATATTCAGTTGTCACAAGCTAAGAGTTGTTTGTCTTATTCAAAGCTGGCAACTTTGTTTATCTACAGATACAAACACTACACAGAAATTTTACTCAGTCTGATTAAGGTAAGATAACGGTATGTTGACTATTAGAATGCTACAGCAACAGTTTTCAATCAACCAAGATGAACTCACAAAAAAACATTTGGTAGAGTTTGTTTCACTGCATACCTATCCAGTAAATGAATATGATTGAGGGGAACTGGGTGTATTTACTAGTATGAAACAAAACAGCATCTAAATTATAATTATAATGTAACATAAAGGGGCCTTTTCTAAGGTTAAAATGTTTATAAAATGTGATGTTTCAGGCAGTTTTACTGCTCTTGGTCAGGCACCATAGTTCCAGTCTAACATGGAAGACTTTGTTGGACTAGGAATATGGTGGCTGAAGATCAGAAGAGCAGTAAAACTGCCTGAAATGTCACGTTTTAACCTCAGAAAAGTCACGCATAGAACAAGATTCCCTTTATTTATTTCAAATATAATTATCAGAGGTTTTGAAAGTTTCAGAAAAACTATCTAAATTACAATTGTAGACCTTCGTATTTCCCCATGATGCAATACTATGCTGTGAAATCATCAGTCTGGCTCCACCCTTCTTCACAGCCTCCAAGTAATCTTCACTGACAACTGGAACATCAAACTTTTCAGCATCTCTCATTTTCTTGCCTTTCTTGTCTATTTCAGCTACCAAAACATATATTCCAAACAATATAAACAATATCTCACATATAATTATAATTATTTCAAAAGCTTTTCTGGACAAATGAGTAAGAAATGAGAAAGTACTTAAACAGAGGAGTCTATAAGGTACGTGTAAGTATGCGCTTTCAAAGGTCAAACAGTAGTTAAGAATATGTTTAAATTTATCAAACAATTATATCTATAACATAATTATATCTATGACATAATTAAACGTTTGTATGATGGGACTTGAAAGTGAGCAAGAACAAGTGGGATACTAGAATACCAAGGTGGTGAAACAGTCCCAGGGCGGTTTTCAATTGAGTGTAGTAAAACCAAAACCAGACCACTCACTTACTAATAAGACAACCCAGCCAATTTCAAACCATAAGTAAAACCAAAATCAAAAGTAATACCCCAATTACTTTTGACAATCAATTGAAAACCACTTTATATACATGTATTATTCTGCAATAGAAGAACCAAAGAGCAAGGATAGAGCCACTGATGAAGGCACAGGTCAGAATAGGAAGAAAATATGTACCAGAAGTCAAGAGTTCAGACCTCCCCTCTCCATCTCCAAAACAATGCAGAAACTAAACTTATGTACTAGCATCAGTCAACAAGCATACAAGGATCCCTTGATCACTTAGAATATTGAAGACAATGCTAAATTACCTAGCGTACTAATACAGCAGTCAACAACAGCATTTATTTTCTCAACTACTGATCCTCCCAGATCTTGTATGGCTCTGGTAGTTTTCTCCTAAAAAGAGTAAGCATGACTGTATGAGATATGACGCATACAACATTAAATAACAAATTAAAGCAGTAACTTTCTATCATTTCTTACAACAGATTTACTTTATTATTAATATGTGGTTTGAGATAGGCATATGAGAAGTCATCTATTGTAACTTTGCTCTGCGCTACTTTCTTGGTTGGATATGGTGAGGTGAGTTAAGGTAAAGTCTGCATACGAGCCAAGTGGCCCACCAGGCCGGAGCTTATCCCAGTTTCTGTAGCATGAAGCAACTAGGAGTATTTCTATTCCTTCCTAGATGGGATTCTGGTCCATTCCAGGGTTACCCCCCAGCATTAAATTCACCGGTACCCATTTATGAACTTGGGTGGAGAGCGGCACTGTGAAAGTGTCTTGCCCAAGAACACAACACAATGTCCCGGGCCAGAGCTTGAACCCAGACCACTCAATCCCAATATGAGCACACTAATGACAATGGAAATGGAATGTGGCAGAAGCAGAGAAACAATGTCTCTGGGGATAGATACATGTACAATGTACCAACAGTACTGTTACAGAAACCTTTTCTATACCTTGCTCTGTTGAAGCCTCCCAATGACTGCAAATTTCATGTCAGAAAGTGGCTTGCCAGGCGTAGCAGAAACTGGAGAAGCCCTACAATGGCAAAAACCTTAACTAATGTATCACTTCTACTTGATTGTCTGTATAAATGGTGTCCTGAGAAAGATTGTTAGTTATATCAGAAGTTAAACTGAACATTAATCATTTTATCTAGATTGCTTTTTTTCTCCTTTTCTCCTAAATTCTTCTACCTTCTAAATATTTGAAAGCAAGGCTGTTCCCTAACAATATTTCAAGGAGCCCAGAAGGGCAAAGGCCAAAAAGTTAGGAGCCCAACAGGTAATGTTTTGGGAGCTGCTGCAAAAATTTAGGCGCCCAAAGGACTTTCTTGGGTACCCCAGGCTGCTGGGCTCCTGTTGCGGCAGCAGCCTTGTAAAGCACAAAGAGTAATGTTTACATGTGGTTGTTGTATGTAATAATCATTTATTTCTGTCTAAATAATTCCGTGTACAGTCTGGCTTGCTACGATTAGCTTCCTGCTATTTGCAAGCCAGCCTAGTAACAACTTAAGACGAAATCCGATAGAAGATGGAGCAATTTCACGTTTTAGTAGACAAAAATCTGTACCAGAGTAATTTTAAATATTTTACAGTCCTTTTTACATTTTTTTAAAGCTAAATACATAAATAATTGCCTGAAATAACACCGAAAAATAATTTCCCACGGGAACGAGAGAAAATAAATTCCAAAGTTCAGTGATTTTGTGGAAACACAGGCAAAATTCCATCATCAGTTTCATTTCACCAAAACTTTTAAGCGTTTCATACGGAGTTCAATATTCGTTTTCGACGTTTGGTGTTGCTAGAAATGAATTGTTTTGAGAAGATAATTAAAAGAGCCCTACAGAAGTTTGCAATACAATGTAAATAATCTTGGTACAAGATTTTTGTCCACTTGTTACTCCAACGTCTGGCGGATTCCGTCTTAAACTGTTTACTGTAAATAAATAAAACTTGAATTAAACTTGAAAAATGAGTCCTTCAAATAAAATACTGTCTGTTAGATAGTAAATAATTTATATTACTCTCAGAGTGGTACTTTGTATTCAATGGAATCAGTCTATAATTTTCATTTCATTAGGAACATGTCAAAAATAATGCCATCAGCATTATACATGTACATGTAACTATTTATCACACATCAAGATGCCTCCACTCACATTGACGTAACAGCTTCAGATTTGATTACTGCTTTAGATGATGGAACAGGCACATCAGGCACTTTTGGAAATATCCTCTCTCTCTTCTTGAACTTGAAGTTCTTCCTGTTGAATTGAACTCAATGCTAGATATCAACCTTAGACACTGGTCATGATTTATTTCATAACTTAAATCTTAAACCCTTCAAATTGGCAGAAAATTCCCATTCTGATGTCAAGAGTCTCAACATTAGCAATCTGCAAAGGTGCTACTGTACATGTACATGTATCAATAGCAGTTAAGAATAGCAATAATTAAATAATTTTACAGCAATAGTTTCTCCCATCAAAGCATCAGGATTGCATTACATTGAACCAAAAACAACCATTTATGTATAAGTGTATAAGTGCGACACAATTAATCCTTAATCAACATGCAGCTCTTTGCGCAGATCTAAAATACTAGCAATTGAAAAGTAGTACCGGTACTCCAAGCTTTTACAAAATGGGAATACTAGGAACATTTATTGAGCAGAGTATTCATTACAATGGATTCTCTTTACAAGAAACATGTTGCTAACATAATTATTCACACTCACAAAAAGTCTGACTCTTCCTTCAGCTCTTCAGAAATTACCCAGGTATCTCGCTTGGGCTGCTTTGTGACAAATGTGCACTTGGTCCAGCCTGTTAAGTTTCCTGTGCAACAATAACCTTCTGTCCTACAAAAAAACAATTACAACACAAGGTAGCTCATTTACAGAAATTTTTATGGCTGTGGCAAAATTTGTCATGCAATCATTTGTTCACTTTCCAGTCCTGGAAAATGCCATAATAAAAGTTCAAGACTTTCCAGGTTTTCCAAGACCCGTACGAACCCTGTTTGTAAAAGGAGATCTCAGAATGCTGACTTTTTTACCAAGATCACATCACCCTGTACACTTTCAATCAGTCATCACATGTAAGTATTTTCAAGGTTGCAATTTACTAGACACTTGAATAATTATAATCACTGTCATGTATTCGATTTAATGAGAATCAAAGCACATGGTTACAGAAACATGCGCAAGTGTGCATGCTCACTGGCCAAATACACTACAA